>VOQK01005679.1:20642-34719 GCA_015052645.1 Benitochromis conjunctus
ACAGAGTGAGTCAGCCTCCAAGAGCAAGGATGCAGAGAGGACAAGAAAATAACACAGGGAGGTAGAAAATAATGGGGATGAAGGAGGGTTTTAGTGTGCGTCTGAATATTTGTGAGACACACAGAGCGAGATTACATGTGTGTCATCAGGCAGTGCAGAGAAAGCTCCTGTCAGGTCACAGCTGAAGGTCACACAGGAATATTCTTTCCATAGTGCCCGGAGGTGCAGCAGGGGAGCAGTCATCACTGCTGCACACCACAATCCCCCTCAATCCTCTCCGATTCTTATTTCTGGATCTGTCGCATATTCAGTTAGTGCCCTGCTTCAGTGTCTGCACGTGTAATAATAATAATAATAACAGCATAAGCGATGTGGCAAATCATCAAGCCACAGCTTGATCTCAAAGGGAGGCTCAATTCTAATCCTAAGCGAGAACTGATGCCGTTTTTCCCCCGCTGGTTTAGTATTTGTGTTACAGTTTGGGACTGAGGTGAATACCACATGTAGTCATAGACCATGAGCAGCCAATCCAAGACTCAAATACCAGCCTAAAATTCCCCAGCTCTCCCACATTTCCTGTTTTTCCTATAACAGTCACACAAAAAAAAGAAAAGAAAAAATCTTAAAATAAACCTTTCTAAAGACTGGCAGGTGCAGAATGTTCTCAAACTGAAACATGACATGTACTTTTAAAAGTGTTCATTTCTTTCTATTTTGGTCCACTGCTGTTCCTGACTAAAAACTCACTTCAGTCGGGACCGCTATAATCAAAAGGAGATCGCCACATCCAGCTGCAGTAATTTGTATTTGATGGCATGGCTCTGCCCTTCCACCATGTGCATACATGGAAAGCTGGAGGCAAGAAGAGCAGCAAGACCTCAGCACAGAACAGAGCTGGCATAAAAGACACTAAACACTGATTTAGTCTGATATGGCATGAAAGGAGAAGCTGGGCAGAAGGTGGATTGCATAATGGCCTGCAGGTGCCCCGCAGTTGCGTGGGGCTTTAAAACAGGTTAGGCCCCAGTCACACAGTCTAAGATACCAGTTGGCAACCCCTGGTTACGGTCTGATATACTAGGTTACTAAGAGAAAACGTACATTCCCCAGCTGGTTGATGAATGGTTGCTCACAACAGCTAAGCTACAAAGACAGGAATGACCCTTAATGACTACTCTAAGAATATTTTTTAAAATATTTATAGCCCCAGGATTGTTGTAATTTGTCTGGAATTGTATTTATTGGTTCACAAAATAAATAAATAAATAAAACTTCAGGGGGTGCTAAAACAAATGTATAGATTTACAGATTAAACATCAGATCACTGAAAAAGTGAGAAAGGACCTATGTAATTTCCTATAGTCTGTGGAGATGTGGTGACAAGGTACTCACTTTATTTTGCCCAGAATACAGCCAGACAACAAGAAAACCAGATAAACCCTTATCGATCTGTCTGATTAACTGAATATTTGCAACCCTATTTTTAAATTGCTAATTTGAATAACTCATTAATTTCTCTGGAGTGATCTGCTGGCTGATGAGTTTAATACATTCACCATGTAATTGTATCATCACAGGTTTGTGTTCAGAAAGGGTCTTTTATTAATCGTTACCACCTGCTTCATTTCCTGCCAGCCCTCTGGTATGCTACCTAATGTACTGTAGTATAAAATTACACACCAATGATCAGACAACTCCTCATTCCTTCCTATTTTCTGCGGAAAAGCTGACATTTTGCCAACATGGAGGTATTCACCTGCCTGCAGCGTTGTATCAGTTTACAGTGGGCTGCAGTTCACAAGGAGGACCCCCCCCCCCTCTTTGTCATACTCATGCATATCAAAGTCCACGCAGCATAATAGAAACCTGCATCATTCATGAGTCTTTCAAGTCCTTTCAGTCTACATGTGACTGCTAGACTCTCCCTCTCTCTTGCTCTCCCCATAAGATGCCAGCTGTACAGCTACCAACTGTGTGGCTCCCTGCAGAAGAGGAGGCACGTGTTCATCCATCTGACCCAAGCAACATTCACACCATGAAATGATGCACAGGCACATGAAGAAAAGCAGGAGAGTGGAAGTGCTTCAGGCTGCACGTATATCTCCTGGTTAGTGGGCTGCTCCGTGCCTATTTGGAGCTGCAGGCGTGCATTTCCGGGAGAGGACAGAGATGCAAGTTTTAGGGAAATCAGTACTCATGTTGGAGCGATATCATGGGAGATAGGTCCACGCTTTACGGAAACAGATGCACACGTATTTTATAGGAGAAAAAAAAATCGTCATTTTAGACAAAAGCAGTGAGGCTGTTAAGATAAATCAAACCAATCGTGTGTTAACAGATGCCTCAACGATCTATGCTGTTGTTAACTTCAAGCCACTGCAGATAGCAGGATTGTTATCAAGCGATCAAAAACCGCACCAGTGTCTCTGTTCTTAACAAATACAACTGCGTGCCACAACACGAATGTTGTGCAACGTCTATTGTAATGTACTGTCACCACATTTGTTTCTATAGAAATCTGATAGATGACACAATTTCAATGGTCAGTATCCAGAATATTAAATAGCGTCTGTGACGAAGTAACTAGCAAACTATAAATGCTCACAGGACTTTGAAACCATCACAAAGACAGTAAGTGGAGGAGGTGCGGTCCCAACTCACCCGCTGCTGTGACAAAGTAATAGTTATGTTTTGCCCGGAGCGAAGCACCGTTTGCCGGGGATTAAAGCGTCCTGGTGGGGCTTACCGTGTCCGAGTGCAGGTCCTGCTGCTGGCACAGCCGGTACAGGAACGAAGTTTGCTCCTTGAGGAGCGTCTGCCGCGTCGTGAGGAAAACCGTGCCGCCAACGTTGAGCCGAACCCACTTCCCGTTGTTCCCCCCGTTAGGGTTAATAACCGAGCCGTTACCGATGCTCTGCGACGCCGTCCCGCCGGATTCTGTCGAGCTGGCAGTGGCAGAGGTCGCGCTCTCTCCCGCCTCGCTGTCTTTGTTGTTATTGTTGTTGTTATTATTGTTGTTGCTGTTGTGGTGGTGGCAGCCGTGGTGTGTCGGCAGTGCAGCGGCGTCCGCCGGTTCCCGCTGGTCCTCTGCCGTCGTTGCCATTTGGAAAAAAGCGGTAGGACACGGACTAGATGCGAGCGCAGAGGTCCCCGGACTGTTGCCTCGGCTTTTTCTCTCGGCTATCCAACCGAGAATGCTCCGCCCCCAGAGTGCCCACTCTGAAAGCACGCTGGTTAAGTTACAGGAAGTTAACCACACTATGTCCCAGAAACACTTTCAAAGTAAAAGCTGTAATGGCTACAGAAGAAAATAACCTTACAAGTTTTTAAATTTTTTAAACTTTATCAAGGCAATAAAACAACAAACCGTCTAAGGGCTAGAGTAAACTTGTACAATTTCTAGTTTTTTTTAAATGTAGGACCTATGTATTGTAAACTCAAGCCTCAAAGAATTACATACTTTCAAACATCTAGAAATGCATCTCAGTTAAGCAATTATTTTCTATATTTCGCTTTTGTCATCTTACACTAATTCAGTTATGAATTTAACCTTTCCTTAGAAACTTTCAGTCTAGTAGTAAAAACCTTGTACGAATTGACACGTAGGTAAGAGTGATTGAAAATCTGATTTGTTATGTTGTTTAAAAATTGTTACTTGAGTTTATTTATTTTCCCCATAGGTACTATACATGGCAGTCAAATTTAATCATCATAACTGAGTATTTTTGTCTTTTATTCAACCAGGTCAGAAAGGTGAACCTTTTGTGAATACTTTATTTTGAAAATATCACCTTTTCCCTTCCTATTTTGGACAAAAACAGTGGTTGTAGTTTTTGCGGATTTTATTTCTGTTTATATAGACAAAATACACCACAGGTTATAATTTTATCTAGTATAGTTAATATTAATGCAAACTTTCTTCCACAATGTTTAAACCTGAGTAGATACTGCATAGAGTTGAACTCAAAAACAAAAGTACTGTAATTATAATAAATATAAAATGAACAAGATTTTCCTGATGGTTTAAATCCAAACCTTTGTGGAAACTTTAACACAGTGTGTTAAAATAGCTCAGACAAGCCCGCAATCTGCATGTCAGTTCAGCGTACTCTGTGATAACGCTGTCACTAATGTATAGATGCTGTGAAAAAAGACCAACACAACACTACATCACAAACATCTCACTGCATCTAGTGGCAGGTGTTCAGTATACTTGATTTTAACCCTTCTTAGTTGTTGTTTGTTTTTTAAATGGATTATTAAATTATTAATAAAAAAACATCAACGTTGGCAAAATAATCAAGTTTTTTACTCTCTGGTCAGCTGCACCAACAGGATGCTCAGTGTTGTGATGAAGGATTTGTGAATTACAACACAGTTGCACATGGACGTATGGCATCTTCCATCTCCGTGCTCTTATGGCTTGCCCAGCACGGGCCTCACGGTGATAAAGGGAAAGCTGTACGTGTGGGGGAGTCCCTGATGAATCGTGAAGTTAAAGGACTGCCATGAAAATGGGCGCAGACCCCCCTGTGTTGTGGGGCCATTTATTGCCTCGGCAACCAGCTGGAGAGCCATCTGGTAGTCCGTCACCTGTACCGTGACACAGAAATGAGGAGAGAACAGGAACGTGAAAGAAAGGTAATTCAATGCTTCTAAACAAATCTTGTTACTTCATTTACAATACTGGCTCCAACCACGGCACAATTTATCTTAAACTGAATTGAACAGAAATTTCAACATAATTCATGTGAATGAATTTTTATTAAATTTGGAGAGTCTTTTCATACTTTGCCCGCAGCAAATATGTTTTTTACTTTATCTGTGAAATATCTAAGAGAGAGATTAGCAACAGTGTTTGCACACACACATTCACAGGTCTTAGAATGGGAGGGTGATAACTTCATCAGGTGATATGACTATTATCACCTGGGCATATCTTGTTTGGGGCATCTATATTTGTACACTAGATTTACATATCGGTTTTATCATCGCCATATTAGCATTGTGGACCACAGACAGTAGTCTAAATAAAAGATAGATAAAAGAGCCAATAGTTCTTATTGGAGGAGTTCACTCTTCAGAGTGTTTTTTATTACAAACAAATACAGAACAGCTGATGGGCAGATCAAACTGAGAATTTGAGGGCAATGCTTGATCGTATGGTAGCAACTTGTCAATCACAGGTTAGACACGCCCTGAAACACACCCTGATATACTCCCTGCTTTACTTTAATGTACAGAATCAACATCTTGCCCTATTAAAAAAGACTTGTGACTAGCAACTGAGACCATACACATATTCATAATATATAATGCATTAACACCCGTTGGTCATTAATAAGAATGTGAGGTTTTTCCAGACTTAAGGCTGCCTCCATCTTATGTATACAGTCTAGCTTGATGGCTAATTAGCTCACTGACATTAACATTTAGCCTAAAGCACCACTTTGCCTGAAGCCCAGCCTCTAAAAGTAAGTGGCAAAGTCACAGAGTCTTTTTAAACAAACACAACATATACTGGAAACAGTAAAGTGTAATTAAATGTTGAGAGTGTAATTGAAATAGTTAAACAAATAATAAAACAAGTATAGAGAAAAACCGCAGCTTTAACAAACTGGGAATATAAAGGGCATGTGACAGTGGTGAGTCATTAACCAAAGGTTATATCGGCAGACAAAAACACAACCAAAACACATGCTGCACTTTGTATTTTGCTTTTATCCTTATACTGTGACACATGTAACAGATCTCAGAGCTGATTCTGGCCTAATGTACTGGTGCCCTCTGACCTTAGTGTCGTAGCAGCCCCCGGGCCGTGGCCTCCTTGGTCTCAGGTCGTTACGGCAGCAGATGGTTTTGCAGGGATGGCCCTTTGAGTAAGGATCTTTCTTGTAGTCTGAAACAGAAGAAGCCTGACGTTCAGTCATGCTGCTTTCACTCTGATGGGAACAAAAATATCCTGGGCTATTTGTGTTTTCTGTGAAGTGCTTTGAGCTCTGGAGCGGACATACAGCGTGAGGAATAATAGCTCTGTTGTTTCACCTACTGTTGTATCTCATCATGCGTTTGAGGGAGCTGAGGTCAGACACCTTGGCCTGGTCCCTGCGGAGGATTTTAGCTCGGGGACAGAGATCATAGGAGAAATCTTCCCCGTATCGCTTCCACATCACACTGTACCCACTCAGGTTGTAGATGTCAGCATGAAATGGTATATTGTATGACGGCCAATAACCTGTTAAATGGAGCACACTGGAGGCGGAGGTCACTCAGAAATAAACAACAGCAGTAATCACACAGATACAGGTGGTTTCTTACCTCTGCGTAACGCCCGAGTCTGATCGGAGTGCATGACTTTCCCGGGAATCTGCTCTACAACAGTCAGAGCTCCGTCCGTGATGCTTTTGCTCAGAGAAATCCTGCTCAGGTCCACCACCATGTACTGGCTGTTATATGTGCCTACAATACAGAGGGAAATACAGATCTTTCCTGTCCCACAGACACTTGGATTTTGTGTGTGAACAAATATTGGCGGGATCTTGTGAGATGTGGTACAAAAAAAAAAAGAAACCCTAAGCTTTGCTACAAAAGCTTTATTTACCTTTACTTACTAAAAGCACAATACTGGAAGTCATGTAGCCAGTCTAACTCATGTTGCTGCATGTTAGCTATCCTACTGGAAAATGAAAGCTAACGTGTACGGTCTTGCATACACCTGAGGGATTTGGATCTAAAGAGGGAGCCGCATAAACTTTTGGCTTATTAGATACATATTTGCACATGCCATAAAAACCTAAAACATAACCTCATCTGAATGAAATGACATCAGGGTCTGCAGGTCACTGCAACAGCCTGGCAGGATGGTGAATCTGAGCACCAATTCTGCTGTGTGATCAAGAGCTGTCAGTCTCAAGAACACCCTGTCCTGTTCTCTCCTCTGCCCTCCATAGCAACGTGACGTGAAAGATCAAAGCAGCCTTCCCAATTAACACACACAATCATTGTGTAATTGAGAAGGACAGTGTGTTTGAGAGACTGCTAAATCTCTATGGACATGTGTCCTGTGAATTTTTGCATTGCCAGCATTATGTCTCAAAGCCAGAAGGCAGGGCAATAACAGCATGCATTAGTGTGAATTAGCGGGTCCATATTCTTAATTATGTTATTTTAAAAAAGTGATTTGATTGCTGTTTTTCTTTATTTTTTGCTTACTTTGGTTTTTAATAAAACCTCAAAACTCAACCACCGCCTGCCTTAATTGACATCACTGGGATCTCACCTGAGTTGTATCTGGAGAAAACCTGCGCCCACTCCTCTCCAGTGTGTGCCAGACCGTTAGCCAGTCGGACCCTCTGCCAGGCCAGCAGGCTGTGAGGGCCGAGCTGAGAGAACAGAGAGGCATTGAAGACGCCGATGGAGGTCTGAGTCATCAGCAGGCCGCTCCCAAGGAGGTAGAAGTCATCCAGAGACATCAGGAAGCCTGGAGGAGGAGAACACGCAGCAGGTTTCTTTTTGACAGTTAGCAAAGGGGTGGGGGTGGGTTGGGGGTCATTTGATAAAGTTGGAGCAAACATTGCTGTGATGAGATCATCGGCAACTCACAACGTGCCTAACTCGTATTCATTAGCAAATGGGTTAAGTATCTTTAACTCAACCACTGATTTCTAGTACATTTTTTAAAGCTAATTTAAGTTTTTTTATTTAGGTATTACAGTAATATTAATTTATTATTAAAACATATAAAGTCAAATAAAACAATCCTGCTTTTTATGATGACTACTTTATTGGTCTTGTTATTTTCATTTATATAGCGCATATAAAAAAGGAAACAGAGATTTTAGTTGCTCCTTCACATGTGTGGACCTCTGATTATGTGCTAATGAACTCTGGAAGGAGATGCAGGCTCCTGTTGTGCAATAATAAATATGAATTTGTTCCTCTGCTAGTTAAGCTGATAAATGAACAGCTCATGTGGGACAAACAGATAAGCAGGGAGGTTTTGCTGTAACTGCATTTTTAGAATTATTTATATGTTAATTTATTCTAAGGTTTGTGTTTATTAAAGTGTGGCCTAATCCAAGGTTATTTTCTCCTATCATGACAATAAAGTAATCTTGCCAGGTCTCAGATGACTGCGTGCTTCCTGAAAGGATTTGCACACAGCGATAAAAACGATGTCCCAGTTTCTTTTAGCAAGTCTTTAGCGTCTTTTAGCTCAGGTGTTTTCCGTTTTCTGATCTGCAACCTTATTGTTTTGGTTTGGAAGCTGTTTTTAGCATAAAAAACCTGAAAACCCAGCGTACAGTATAATATCTGGACTCAACAACAGCCACACAGCGTTTGTGACCAGTTGGTGAATATGAATCAGTCAGGCCATAGAGCACTACATATTGTATTTCCCTCAGCATTTGGCACTGAAGAAAAGGGATTATTTCAATTTAATGCTCCATGTGCATTCTAATATTGCTCTGTATCCACTTGATATGCAGCCGTATGCTAACGTGTTTCCCTTTGTGGTCATATGTTAGTGCTGTGCAGTGCAGGAAAGAGCCTCTTCTCTATAAAAAGAACACTGGAGCAATCTGCAAAGTTGTAGCTAAACAAGCCACAAGACCTCTGGAACAATGACCTCTGGACAGACAAGATCAGCATGGAGATATCTAACCATAGTGAACAGTGCTTCATTTGCTGAAAACCAAGCACAGCATATCAGCACAAACACCTCATACCAACTGTCAACACGGCGGTGAAGGGTGATGATCTGACACCTTTATGGTCACCAAGTCAAGCAGGAACTCCTCTGTATGCCAAAGTATTCCAGAGTCAAAGCTTGACTAAAGCTTGGCTCAAAATGGTTCATGCAACATGTCAACAATCCCATGCACAGCAACAAATCTACAACAGAATGGCTAAAAAAGAAAAGGATGAAAGTTCAATGACCCAGTCAAACATCAGACCTCAGGCTGACTGAATGCTGTGGCGGGATCTCAGGAGAGCTGTGCATAAATGAACGCCCACAAACCTCAATAAACTGAAGAACCTTGTAAAGACCAGTGGGTTGAAGTTCCTTCACAGTGACGTGAGAGTCTGTTAAAGTCATAAAGAAAGCAATTATTTCAAGTTATTACTGCTAAAGGTGCTTCTACACATAGTTTTTCAGGGGACTCCATGTTATGCTGTGAAAACTTTATTTTCATATGACTGGATGACTTAAGTTAAAGAATATCAGTATCACGCTCATGCCTGAACACCAAGTACCAGAAGTGTTATCAGCATTCCTCTTCTGACTGCGTGTATAATTGTTATTTCACGTTTCAACTTGTCATATTACTTTTATGATAACACCAGGTAGAATTACTCTATACTACTCTATACATGAAAAGGAAAAATAATAAGCTCCTTCTATGAAAACACCTCCAACTCTTGCACTAGAAGTACTACCGCCTCTTCTGCTGGTGGTGCTATTAACAATAAAAGCCAGATGTCTCTGAATATTTCCACCACTGAGACTGCCCAGCATCTCTTCTTGTTCTCATGGTGCTGACCTGCAGTGCACGATAAATCCTCAGCACTGTCAGAGGGGAAGCAGCTTAGGAAGGCCGCAGGGGGTGCACATCACCTCTCCTGACCCCATTGTATTTCATCTCTTTGTTTCAATATAGTGAGGTGATATCCTTGGACTACTGCTCTCTAAATATAGTGCTTTAAAACCACTTATGTCCTGATAGCACTGGAGTCCATAAGAGGATTTTTTTATGGCCTGGTCCACTTGACAAATCTTTGGCCACAAAATTTCTCAGTCTCCTCTAACTCTACAGCGAGGGAAGTGTAGCTCCGTCCGAGTGTGCGCACAAACACACACCGGGTTCAGTGTTTTCTTATTACTGCCTAAGCTGCATGCTTTGCAGAAGAATTGTGTCAAGTAGGAAATGTTCATTGGGGATTTGGGTTAAGTCCTGAATGTCAGTGTTCATATTTTCCAAGATGAAAATGAACCCTTGTGGATTAAAGGTAAGGAGTTCACCTCACCTCAGAGCTTTTGCAAGAAAGGAGTGAAGTTTGTTCTTTGAAAACCCCTCTTTTTTCGCAAATCGCGCTTTTTTTTCTCTAAATTTACTCGAGACGCATTGGTTATTTGAAATTATATTTATACATCAAAGTGTGCGGTTGTGCGGCTCACATACTGTGTGTGATATACTGGAAGTGTGTGTACCGGGGTAGCTGCTGAACGACATCTTTCCGGTGGCTACGTGTGTGTCAGACACCTTGAAGTCCCAGTGTTTGTAGATACGCATGGTGGCCGCATAAGTGTACCAGCTAGAGTGGCCGACTAGCAGGTTCTCAAAGCCTGGAAGAACCTAAGACACAGAGAAGAGAGAGAGAAAGGGTTGTGAAATCTATGTTGTTGTTTTTTTTTAAAGAAACAAGATATCACCGCTGAATCATAAAAGAAAGAGTTTAAAGTGGATGCAACTTTATTAAGACACATTAAAGGTGTCTTAATAAAAATCCAATAACACACATCCATTTGAACTTTGTCTTTGTTCCATGGATTGGTGTATGTGGAAGAGGAAATAAGCCTCTTGCAATGGCCTTTTACACTCATTTAAAAGAAGAAACCCCTGCTCACAGAGGCCAATAAAAGCAGTTAGGTTTGTGTTGAGGTTTTCCCAAGGGCTCCCTCACTTGAGCCAAATTAGCTTGGCCTAACCTTTATGAGAGCTGTGCAGTGGCCCATTCCAGGCATCCTGAAAGCGCCGGACCCTGCGGAGGAGTTGGAGCGAGGTGTCAGAGCTGGGACAAGATCCAAGAGGTCACCAACACCATTTAGAAACTGGACCGTGAACGCTGATAGAGGCTGTGCAGGAGGGAAATAGCAAGTGGCAAGAGATCCATGAAATGACTGTGACAACTCTCTCACAACCACAAACACACACATACACACCTCCCTGTGTTTGCTTTTGGCCCACAGTGCAGCTCCTGCGTGGAGTCCATCCAGCTGAGCCAGGATCAGTCCCATATGCCTCCACAAGGGGTCACTGTTTCTCCGGAGCTTCACCTGCTCTCTGGTCCACTGGTCTTGTTTGCTTAGGTTTATTCAAATTTGAGAATCAACGTTTGTCTCTTGATGGTGCAGTTTTACATCACTCTAACAAGCAATATGTGCATAAATATAATTTGTAAATTCTGTTTGACAGTTATGAGGCACTATCATAGACTGTATATAAAAGATGAACGTAGACGTCCACTGCCTAAATGAGACCTGTAAAGCCTTCAACTAAGATTTCCTGAGGTCACAGATCAAGTGAGCAATAAGATAATTTCCCTAGACTTCAACACAGTCTTTTTGCCAACAGAGAAGTCACCTCCTGCAGGCTATTAACCCATCTTTTATATACACAATACTGGTTAACCAAGCCTCTGAAAAAAGCATCTTGAAGGCAATGGAAAACAAACTGCCGGTGTATCAAGAGAAACCCTGATAAATCCAGTATTAGACACAGGATTACTCTTAGCTTAACCCATGGCTTTGATTTTATATAATTTAAGACTATACCTCAAAAAGTTTTTCAAG
Organism: Benitochromis conjunctus; assembly: GCA_015052645.1. Taxonomy (NCBI): domain Eukaryota; kingdom Metazoa; phylum Chordata; class Actinopteri; order Cichliformes; family Cichlidae; genus Benitochromis; species Benitochromis conjunctus. The sequence goes on from VOQK01005679.1 coordinate 32,218, forward strand.
GGATCCAGAACCTTTTCATCCTTGATCAGCTGAGGGTACATGTTGGAGTAATGACTGAACATCTGTCTGCAATGGAAGGAGAATAAGCAGTGAGGGATTAGTAGTCCACATGTTACAGCCAGAGCTAGCAGTTACACCTAATGCGAAACGCAATCAAACTGTAACCTGTATCTGCATTATGTGTTTGACTGCATTGCTGCCACATGATTGGCTCACTAGAAAATAGCGTGAAAAATGCTCAGTGAGTGTATTTTCATGCTTGCATTTTGCCTGTGTCACTCACCCAGCAGTGAGGTAACCTTCCAGGTAGCCAGCCAGAAAGAAGCTGGTCTCATCTTCCTGAGGGATTTGTCCATAGCCTGCATTGATCTCCAGGATGCCCCATCCTGAGAGGTGCAGAGTGTCATTGAAGTACCCATAGGCTCCCCCCTCTGTCTCCATCAACCCCTCCTTCAGGACCACACTTTTCTGGGCAGCATCCCAGTGCACAGTGGCCTCTTGGAGTTCTACCATTGTAGGAGGATGGGTTACATGCTTTAGGTTAGATAACACACATTATGTAAGATAATGTCATGACACCAATAGAATAATTACAAGAAAAGCTACATTTTTTTCGATGCTTTCTTGTGTGTTGCTATTTTCTGTCAAATTAATATTAATTGTATACGTCCTTGCTGGAATACACAAGCATATTTTTTTTAACTTACATTAGTTGACATAATGTGTAAATGTACAAGTTTTCGAAAAACATAAAAAAAAACATGTGGTTAAATGCATTTAAATGGCTGTGGTATTTCGAGTTACATGTTCAAATGATGTTAAATTTTAAAACTGTAAAATTCAGACAGGAGAGAACAAAGTAAAGGTCGATTAAAGAAAAGCCATATAAAACATAACCATGCGCCTTCTTTTATAGCTTTAAAGATATTTACTTTATGTTCAGCAGAGTTATAGGGATATAAATTTGGTTCCCGCCGTGTACAGATACGCTACAGTAACGTTACTCACGGTAAGTTTGGACCTTGACGGTCGTTCTTCTGAATACATCCGTGGATTTTACGGATACAGCTAAAGTGCTCAGCAGTACGCAGAGTGCCATTCTGCGTTCATCCATGTCAGCCGAGGGAGTCCTGCGTTCTGCCTGTCTCTCGCCTAGTTAGACACACATATTCTTCAAACCTATTAAGATCGATCTATCAAGATTTTCTCACGAGAACGAAGCACTTAAAAGGTTTCTTTGAAGGTGCTTATGCGATAGCGAAAAGGAGAACACCCCAGATGGGACTCGAACCCACAATCCCTGGCTTAGGAGGCCAGTGCCTTATCCATTAGGCCACTGGGGCCGTGTACAATGTTGGGCGGGGTCACTACATTTCAATTTGACTACAGGCGTGACGTACTGAAATGATGTATGTATTACAAACAATCTGCATTGTACTATTCATAATAGTCGATTTAATGTAGGGAGTTTTAAAAAATTATTTGAGCTCATCCAAATAAAATATTAAAGCGTTGTACCGTAAACACGGTAAAAGATCACCATGGTGATACGCTGTTACATCGGTCGTTCCATTATCATTCAGAAACAGGAAGATTTTATGAAATTCTAACGAGAGTAGGTATTAAAATGTCAATACGATACCGACACAAAAAACTGTAAAACGGTGGATAAAATTTAATTTATTTAAAGGTATTATGGTGGACATTTTTTCCCCAAATAGTTTGTGCGAAAGTCGTGTAATGTTTCAGGATCGCCTACTTTGGACAAATGGAAAGTTCGCGCTTGCGCAGTGGCAAGCATGTTCTGCGAAAAAAGGATACAGGCTACCGCTTTAAGAACTTAAATACATAGTCTGTATGGAGGTAAATATTTTAGCTATATATTTAATTTGACACATCATTAGCTAAATAATCTGAGAGGCAGGGGATAATTTCATTAAATTATGAGATATGAGTGAATCACGCAGCTAGCCACCTAGCATTAATTTGGCCGTGCACCGCTAGCGACGGTAAACACAGTGAGAAGCTAGGTGAAGCTAGCGTTATCTTAAAAATAGTAATTCCCACTCGTGTGCCATCTCTGATACAGGACCTTAAAAGTTCACTGAGGATGCCTCTGTTTGGAAACACATTTAGTCCGAAAAAGACTCCTCCGCGTAAATCTGCCTCCTTGTCCAGCCTCCACACGGTGAGTTAATGAATTTTAGCGTCATTGACACACTGGAAATAGTATTTACAAAACACGTTTAGGGTGGCTAATCTGAATAACATCCTGAGAGATAGCATTCACCGTTATTTATACCTTTTTATCTTTTTTAGTTGGATCGTTCAACTCGAGAAATAGAGCTGGGCCTTGAATATGGACCTCCTGTGATGAACATTGGAGGTCAGGTCTTGAAATTTGAAGAGGGACAGTGGATTACAGGTAATGGGCTTTCTGAATAATTACCTTTCAGTTCTCTGTGTGTGTCTGTGTGTCTGTGTGTGTTTGTGCGTTATTAT
>VOQK01005679.1:52681-67979 GCA_015052645.1 Benitochromis conjunctus
CAGCTGCAGAAACCAAAACACTGCACTGAGATGCGTTTAAAAGAAGCTTGGATTCATTGGTGTTGTGTGGGAGAAAAAAAAAGTGTAATGTGTGTTTTAATCACATGATTCACGTAACTGTAGACACATGCCTGCTGTTAGCCCTTTCCTGTTAGCTTGTCACTTCTGCAGCTGTTGCGTTTTTTCCTCTTCCCATCGTGTTTTCTTGAACTTCCTTTGTGTTTTGTGTGCTTTTGCAGCATTTCTCTATTGGCTGCTGTTTTCTTATTTTTGACCTTTAAGGACCACCATACCTTATCAACTAAGTCAGTGAACTATGCATCACCATGTTATCATTATGTGTGGCTTAATAGTGCTGTGCAGTACTGCAAAGTTTGGTATTAATCTGATACCAAGTCATTACAGGGTCAGTATTGCCAATACCAATACAAATAGTGATACTTTTAACATTAAGGCATTTTATGTATGCGAGAGCAGTGTGTCACGACTTATGGGATGACTCATCATCCCAGCTCAGAACACATTTTAGTGACCATCAAATCGCTGTGTGAACTGTGTGTACTTTGAAACTAGGTTTTTTTGGAGACCTGGAATATAAACGTACCCGTCTCTCAGTTACTTTGGGTCAGCTTCCATTGTTTCAACGTGCTGTAGGCTATAAAGACAACAGACAGTCAGCACAGAAAGGTTCAGACATTTTTCATTGTGCGTGTTGGAGGTATAAAAGTAACATCACTGAGTGGGCTACGCAGTGAACTTAGAGCATCGAAACAAAATTTCGGTCTGACACCAATTCTCGTGTTGGTATCGATACTGTCAGATCTATCTGCCCACCTTAACATTAACTCATACTACCATTATTTCAAAGCACAGCCTCACAGTGTTGCTAACATGGGAGAGAAAATAAAAAGTTCAAACCCTAAAAATACACATTGTAACTTCTCTTTTTCACCTTGCATCATTGACACATCTAGTGGAAGCTGTCATCCTATGCAACATTGCTTTCTTTTGCATGTCTCATATTTATTTATAGTTTTATATATCTCTTGTTGATACGTCTATAAGCCTTCTTCTTTTTTTTCTTTCCTTCTTCATTTTTTTGCTTATCAGGTACCTGGTCCAGTTCTTGTCTCTGTTGTCTGAGCAGCAGGCTGTAAACAAAATGACACCAAGTAACATCGCCATCGTCCTGGGACCAAACCTGCTCTGGCCACGAGCCGAGGGGTACGTGTGTTTAATCATATTCCTTGTTCTTCTTGCTTTTACCCTGTTAACAATATTCGTGCTTTATGTGAGTCCTTGTCTGCTCTCTCAATCATTTTGCCTCTTTAGGGAAGCTGCTCTCTTTGACATGGCTTCAGCTTCTTCAGTCCAGGTGGTGACAGTCGTTGAGCCTCTTATTCAGTACAGCTCTGATCTCTTCCCCGAAGGTAAATGCACTCTTGAATGTAAACTCAAAGTTTTTCTTTGAAGCCTTTCTTCTTTCATTGTAATTGCTATGATAAAAAAATCCCGTCAGCAACGCTAAAAGATAAATACACTGAAACTTAGTACACCTATAGATGCACCCTTTGTACAGGAAACTGTGCAAGTGGCAAGTGTAGCAGGTCAAAGATAAACTTGATGATGTGAACTGGGATGAATGTTTACGCCAGCTGAGTGCAATGAATAAGACTCACAGACACATACGATTTCTATTTATTTGTTTTGATCAGCTCTCTCATTCGAGATCCCAGAACTTCCCGAGGTCCTGGATGCGTCTCTGCCCTCTCCCGTTGTCCCAGAAAAGGGGAAACTGAGCAGAACTGTTTCCTCCTGTTCCTCCACAGCCTCCTCTTCTGCATATCACTTCCCTCTTTCCAAGACAAACAGGTACTGCATAATAGGTGCCGTAATCATAATGTGGCTGATATTTATATTATAAGATATGTTATGATATGGCGTTAAATATTCAGTGGCTACAAATGCTAAAAAGTGAAAACTCAACTTAAAATACCTGAACCTTCAGCACAGCCTCTCAGGACAGTGGCGTCTCCTTCCTGGTGAAATCTGGCTCTGTGAGCGGCCGCAGCGGCACCTCCACGTGGGGCAGCCCTGAAGCGGAGACGGCAGCACCTGCTCACCCAAACAGGACGCCCAGCAGCTCTTCCTTGACCGATCCCTGCCCCTCTCCTGCCTCTGACTGTACAGCCACGTGCAGCTCGACAGCAAACCAGAACCCGACACCGCTTCCCAGAGCGGTCGGATCTGCGACAAACTCAGGCCAGGCCCGGAGTCCCACCCAGAGGCAGATCTCAGAACAGAACCAGCTCGAGCCCATTTTGGAAGCACCACCAGATTCTCCCAGAGCATTAGTGAAGATCGCGTCACCGTTTAAACGTAAGTCAAAGGTTCAGTCAAACAGGTCGAGCTGGGACTGCCTCTCCAGAAGCACTTTTAACTGCGCTTTAGTTTTTTAGACGTACTCACGAATCATATTACCAGGTAATTCTCTAATAAAAGCTGACGCAGGTGACGCTGGGATATCCTATTATGCATTATCTTTCAAACTTTAAAGATGATGATCTCAGTACATAAAGATGAGATCATCAGGCTAATTTTCCTATATTATAAATATTATAGTCCCTTCCAAAGGAGCTATCTTTGGACTGAGGGTATCTCTATCAGCACTTATTGTTTCTTTTCCATTTTGCAAAGCCCAGTACAGACTCTTTAGTCAAAATAGTGGCTCTGTAATTCAACCTTATGAGGAAACAGGAAGTCTCACACCGCTGACCAGAATGTCAATCTTTAGGTTCATGCGTCATGTCTAACTTTTGTACCTTAAATGCACTGCATTTTTAAAATATCTTATACTTTTAATAACATAAAGCAACTGGGTAGTCATACACATCCACCAGATGTCTAAATTTGAAATTTGAAACTAGAATTTAAATGAAACTCTGTCAATGAAGTTTAAAGTATACAAAACACATATATCTAATATTGTTGAATAGGAAATTACACATCTGTACTTGTTAAACATAGACTGTACAAGCACTGAATGTAGCTAAATGTGACACATACATGACAGGAATATTACAGTCATGTAATCTAAATATATATAGTGATAGGGTTATAGTCTATGTAACATGCAGAGTGTGTTAACTTTAACATCATTTTCTTATGAATTTGACTTTCCAGTTATTTCAAAGATTATACAATTTTCATAGACTGGAAATAAAAGATGGACATAGCCTCCGGATCTAAAATATTGGTATTTTATTCAAAAAATGAAAATACTCTAGGAATAATGATAACCATGCACTCACATCCTGTGATAAAGTTAGCTGAGCAAACTTATATTAAATCAGCTCAGCCGACAAAAACCATCCAACACTGAACACAAGTAAAAATGGCGCAGAAAGCTCTTTGATTTCTACCAGAAAGACAAAGATTATTGGCGACTGCCTGGTGATTGTATTGAATTTTTCCACATTTTTTGACTGATCCTGTAGTGGTTAAATGGTAGCCTGGAGCTTGAGGGTGTTGCACACTCACAACCACTTTTGTTTGGAAGGCGATTGCTTAGGTCACCTGATGGGAGGCAACAGTTGCAGTCTGACTTGGACTGACTGCAATCACTCTCAGAGAGATTGTTGAAGGTTTGCAAATTGTTGCTGCCTAATTTAAAAATGCAGACAGATTCCCAACATGTTGACATCGGTCTGAATGAGCCTTTGTTAATGAGCACAAGTCGAGGAGACTCGAGGAGACTCGCTGACAGCTGTTTATATTTCTGCTTATATTCCTATAGAACAGGAAGGCTGCAGAGTTTAACTTCTTTCTATGTAGATTGCAACAGATATGTAAATTTTCTACGATTTATTTGGTGTTAATTGCTTTATTATCAAAAGCAGAATGTATATAATTGCCATTTTAATGCCATTCAGTTGCAGACTGAAATAAGACTGGCAGCAGACTGACTCTGTCTTTGGGTTCAGGTTCTAGTGACAGCGTTGCTCAACAATCTCATTTTACAGCAAAAAAAACCCCAAAACTGAAGTGAGATAACGTTATCTTATTGGATAACACAGATGATGACAACTTTTAACTGTGAGGACATAATGTGCAAAAGAGGTGATACATTGCAATATGTGTTATTGCAAAATATTATGCGGGAATTATTGTTATATCACATGGTGTCTGGTGATTCAGCTCAGGCATTAAAAATGTGTGACATTACAGTGGCTACTTCCATCTTTTATTCACAGTCTATACCACAGTTATAATTCAGTCAATTAAGGTTTGTGATTTTCGCTTTCACTTTACTTCTTGTACTCGTGCGCTCAGTGCTGTCATTTTTTATTTCATTGTCTTTCTTACAGCAAGGAGAAGTTTCCCCCTGAACAAATCTAACCAGCCAAACGAGCAGGTCACGGTTCAGTTCTCCAAACCGAAGCTGCCACCACCTCTCAAGATGCAGGGCCCTCCACCCCCGACCGCACTCCCGACCGCACCCGCGACGGTTCCAGACACTAGGCCCCATCCGCGACCTGCACCCCGAGGACAGCAGGCCAGCATGAAAAAGCCTCCTCCGAAAAAGCCTGGACTCAAAGCTCCAAACTGCCCTCCACCTCTTCCCCCACCGTCACAGGCAAAAGAGGTTCCTTCTATAGCACAGTGAGAAACAAATGTTCCTCAAACATGCAAACTTCTGTTATTGAGTGGAGCTGAACAGCCGCTGAAACACTTTTAATATTTTGTCATTGAAAAAAAGAGAAAGAGTGCTGGGTACACTTAGATTGTTCAGTGTGTTGATTTTAAGTGTTGCAGTTTGGGTTTTTTTGTAACCAGCGTAGTAATTTTATTTATTCTGATGTTTCCCATGGTTTCACGGTCAGACAAAAAAAATAAACCTGTAATAAATGAATCCACAGCAAAAATATTTTCCTGTTTTAGGGTGGAATTGTCCATAAATGTACAAAAAAGTTGCACTTGTGTAAGCTATTTTAGTGTGGGAAAACTTTTTTTTTTTTTCCATGATCCTTGAAGATGACTCTGGTTTTGGCATTTCACTTATTAAATGATACCCCACCCAGAAATCGTTAGCGGCTGTGCTCACTTTGAACAGTGCTCAAAAATTCAAACTTTTTACAGCAGTCTTTTGGGTTTATATTCAAGGAGTGTGTCTGGAAAATTCCTTTAAACCAACTTGAAATGAATGCACAACTCATTAAAAACACCTTTATTGTCATTTTATATTTTTGTAGTATAATCGCTGGTAATCGCTGTACTTACTGCAGGTGCTCATACTGTATATACATATTCATAGGAGGTCAGCCGATATCTTCACGTGCAGCTGTATAAAATAACATATGCATGACGTTTCTTCTATTACAAAAAAAAAGCAATACACGGGTCGGACTTCATAATCATAAAAAAGGTGCACAGATTATTTATATAGAAGGTCTGCAGCATACAATGCACAATGTATAATTCAGGCTTTAGTTGCATCTAGCAAATACCAGTATTACGTGTAGTATTACATTGGTCCGCGTAGTGTTATAAATGAGATCTCTGATTATCTGATGAGACTTTATACTGTAAGTTCTAGGATTTCCCCTTTTCTCATTTAGTAATTTTCTTCCCTTTTTTCTCCCCTGCTGGTATATTCCTGAGTAAAAAGAGATTATATTGATACCAAAAGTTTGTATTAAGATCAAACATATTTCTCCAACCCCCTGACTTCCTTTCTGTGTTCTCATAAGTAATCTGGTCTCGCACCAGGAGCCTTTTCCCCTCGTATATGAGGAAGTGTAAAAAAGGATAAAGGGAACGTCAGGCGTTGCAACTTCCGCGTTGAGTAACGCTGGGCTTTCCTTTGATTGTAACTACATTCGCTAGTACATCCGCACTTTCCATACCCTCCATTGCGTCAGTTATTTTCCTGTGCAGAGCAGGAAACGTGCAGCAGCCAAGTCTTTCACTCCTTTTAGGTACATTCAGCAGCAGGTTTGTATCAATACTTTACATCCTTGGAGCACGATTGCATAGAAGGAATTCTGTATTAAGGGCGAAGGGTGTTAAGTCTCCATGCTCGTTCTGTCACCAGAATCAGCCTTTTGTCAACAACCTGATGATTTTACATGATTGGTTTGATTGGACTTTTAGGGGAATTACACATCACATTTTTTTTTAACAATTTCCTCCATCATGTATGATTTTCTGAGCTCAGACTTTAATTTCATCCTCGTCATCCATATAACTGTAGGACATTTTCTTCCTCGGCCAGCTCATGAACTCTGAATCTCCGGTCTCTGCCCTGCTCTGTCCCTTTAAGAGGCCGGCACCATAGTGACGAGCGAGCACGTCTGTAGCACTCTGAAACCGTTTGCTCTCCATCCTTACCCCCATCATTCCCTGTTCAGGAGATCCCATCACTACATCAGGAACTTTAACAGAAAGTCCGACTCCATTCACCTCCATTGCGCTCCCCTCCTCCTCTTCCCACTGGGCCCCATGTGGGATGTTTCCGCCCCCACGGTCTTCCTTCAGCAAGGAATCCACGTATGAGATTGTGGCCAAGGAGTCCATTTCTGATCCTTCAGTGATCAGCCCGCATGCTGACACTATCTCCTCTCCCTCCCAGGTGTGGCTGCGCTCCTCCGGGTGGCCATCGATGAGGCTAAATACCTCACTCATGAGGGAGGGGCCGAGGTCAAAGGTGAAGGTATCCAGGGAGGTGAGGGAAGGAAGGGAGTCGGAGAAGGCAGTGGTGTGACAGGGGTTGGAAGCTCCAACAGAGGCAGAGCAGGTGGATAAGATGATGTCAGAGGGGTCGGTCAGAGAGCCGCGGTGGATGTTGGTGGAGCAGGAGGTGGGGATGGAGATGGATGGTTGCTGTCGCTCAGAGCGCGAAAGACGAGGCAAGGTGACAAAACCAGACTCCAGACCTGAGAAGGAGACACATGAAATCCATATATCAAATTATAACTGATCATATTTTTTCTAAACACTGGATACTTTGTCTGAATGTCTTTTACTGAGAGCTTGATAAAAAAAAAAAAATATCAGTTCAATCCAAAGGTTACAAAGGAACCTCTAAAGCACTACCAAGTGAAAAACTTGTGGTGTGACCAAGGAAGCCACCACATTCTACCTGAAAATAGTCCAACCAATTAAAACAACCAAAGAATACCAAAAAAAAACAAGCTGGATACAAAGAAGTTAGCGCTGCTTTGAAGAGTTTGCACTCTTTAAAGTAGATTGTGATGCAGTTTCATGACTTTCCAGCCAGTTCCAGCAGGGGGCAGTGTGTATTCATAGTGTTTGATGATTAAAACCTGGCAAAAAAACCCCACTCCAGCATCCAAAGTGCTGACTTGTCCCGCTCTGTGAACAGTGAATCATCGGCCCGATGCTGCTGGATCACAGAATAAGTCACGCACTCACAAAATGCTGCCTGCATGACCCAAATGGGTAAATTACAGCACTTCTCAGGGCCAGCTGTATTGGGCCAAGAGTCTGGAGGTTTTCATTCCAACCAAAGAAAACAGTGACAGATTTTACAGTTTGACACTTTTTAACCAGAGAGAGAGAAAGAATTAAACCAGTTTATGGAGGATTTGGTTTGAAGAAAACGTGCAATCTGTCATAACGCAACATAACTGGAAACTTAAGTAGCTTCAGTTCAGTTACAAATGAAAAAAAAAGACTTATTACTTTAAAGGCTTTAGATAAATAAAAATGTTTGCTGACTTCAACTGATATCCTGATTAAAAAAAAAACATCACACACACCTATATATAGTTATTTAAAACCTGTTTTCTTTCACTTTCACTGGTGATCTGATCGCATTTCAGGTAATACAGAAGTCGGTAACTCAAATACAATCTGATCACTCACTCATCATTTAATGGAATAGTTTGAAATTGGGTGAAACTGGATTATTTTCACTCGTAACTATAAAATTTTGATGTCAATATGCTAAATATGATGCTGCTACCAGGTGATGGTTAGCTTAGCTTAGCAAAAAGACTGTAAACATGTTCAAACTGCCACCTTGACTCTGTTTGGAGTTAGGGTTAAAGGTTCAAATCTTGTTTGTTAAGAACAATGAGGCGTCCTTTATTCTTTTATTCTGGTCTTTACTGTTTCTAATAATTTCCAAAAATGTAAACCTGTTTCTTTAAACTTGAAGATCGTGAAGTCACTGAATCATTAGACCAATAAGTTAATGATAAATTGAAAATTTAGAAAGGTAAAAAAAAAAAAAAGATTTTCCTGTGGGCTGTTTTTATATTCACCAAACTCTTCACACACACACGCACACACACACAAAGCAGGACAGACTGCATCATGAGCCATGAGTGTGGTGCTAACAGGGGTCATTCAAACAACCTCCCAGACAGCTCGCTGCCAGCTCTGTCTGGACCTCTGTGTGTTATCAATGTGAACGCTGCTGATTATGAGCCAAGGTGATTCATAAGATTCATCTGGGGCAATCTGTCTCTAGATCACTGGGTACATGATGGATCAGTTTCACTGCACTTCAGCAAATAATCACAGCATTCCTGCAGTTTCTAGTTAACGCTAGAACACTGTGCTGGAACTTAACTTATTTGACTTTTGCCCGCATGAGACATTGTTTACCAGTGATGTCATTTAATATAAAGGAAGGCACTTGAGGACAGTTTGGTGATTTGGTTGTTAGCGTAATTCTTGAAGGACTGGGCAAAGGTGAGCCTAAGAGCATAGGGCCTGGGACTAGGGCCTGATCCTGAGAAGTCCACGATTAATCCAGTTAGTTTCCCACAGTAAACCGGGCTCAACTAGTGTAACATTAGCTTATATATCGAACCTGATTTGTGGGATTTATGATCCCACATTGGTTTCCATTTTCATAGCTCTTTAAATACACAGAGAGAGTAATTATGTGAAATCAACCCATGCAGAGGTTACAGAAACACACTTGTCAGCAGTACTATAAAGCACCAACAGCGCACTGCTCCTGGTGACAATAACCATAAATTTAGCTTGAACACGACTCTGCAAGCCGAGATCCTCCAGGGTATTAATGTTCATTTTTTCAATGTATTTACAACATTAATTGCAAGCAAAGTACCATGGCAGGACCTTGGAGAACATCAGCATTCATTTAGTGTTTCTAACTACCTGCTAATTTCTAGTCTTCCTTCCTGATGTTTGATTTGATGTAGGCTGCTAAGGGCTAATAAGAGTGATAAAAGTAAACCAAGTTATGCATAATCGTTTGATCCATAAAAAACATATCTCCCACTCACCATAAGAGCTTTTCTTCTCCTCAGGCGTGTTTTGAGAACTGGGGAAGAGCACCTTGGTGGTGGGGCTTCCATTAGGCATATCCACATCCAGCCTGGGCAGGGAGATGGCATTCTTGATGATGGGAGAAATGGCAGGAGGCGGTGGAGAGAAATCCTTGGATGCATCTCTGGGTCGATTGTCAGAGCCCCTCCTGATTTGACGGAGGGTCCTGGAGAAGAATGCGCCGATCTTGTTGTCAGGACTGGAAACAGAATCAGTTTCCCCGTTGTTCCCGTTGGCAGTCCCACCGTGATTGCTGAGGAAGGATGTGTCCCCAAATACATCGCCACCGCGGCCCACGTGCATGGTGTGACGGAAGTCCCCCAGAGGAGGGCTAATCATGTCCACTGTAAGGTCTCCTTTATGGCGACGCTTGCTGTGGGAATGTGAGACCAGACCCTTCAGACCTGACAGCTTTTCCTGAAGATTCATGATCAGAAATCAAGAATGACTTGTATCTTCTTGAAAATCAACTCGAAACAATTTCTGGAATTGCCTTTAATCCCACTGAAAGGCCAAACTGAACAATAGATTTCAACTTCTCTCCTGTTAAGAGTTTAAAAAAAAAAAATCACTGACAGTTCATCAGTCCAAAGTATGGACCTGGAAAATAGCTTTCAAAGGTTATTCCAAGATCTGAAACTGTGTCGTTTTTGAGGCTGAAACGTAAAACTCCAGGCCTACAGTGCCAAATAGTTCACTGGAATAACATGTCTGTTTATTATGTACAGGCCAAGTTCTGTCCCAGTCTTTGTAGCTTGTTGACATGCATAGCTGGGTGAATTAAACAGGCACAAATTGAGGAGAACACTATGCAGTTGTGTTCCTGGAGGCAGCCGATCCAGTTGGAGTGTGGTCAGGTGGAATGGCTCACTTTGGGCTTTGGCGTTGTCAACATCAGCTCAGAAATAGGTCCAAATCCAGCTGCAAACGGTTCTGCGGTCACACCATGGAGCCATCTATTGAAAGTAAAAACAGGGAAAAAACATCTATCTTTAAAACGTAGACAGGGATGTGCTTGTTTTTGAGGTATATTGACAGAAATGGATCGCCCTTGCAGTTTGTATTGTGTAAGCTGAGATTCAGCGAGAGACCCTGGTGCTTTCTGTTTCTGGATACTACACGTCGTTGTAAAGTACAGTAACTTCTCTTTCTTTCCGCAGGTTTTTTAGGATTCCGCGTTCCAAGTGTCCGCTGGTCTGGAACCATCTAAATTTAGACCACAGTTACTGCTCTGTGAAGCAAACCAAAGTGTGCTTCTTATCCATGAAATGGGTGTTCTTCCAGGGAATTCCTGCTTCCATTTTGTCCCGCTTTGTCTGGAGAGCAGGTTACACAAAGTTCATTTTACACTTCCCTGGAAAACGACTTTCAAAAAAGCTTTCAAAGCAGGAGCACAGCAAGCCTCATTCAGCAAGCTCACATTTGTTTATAAACAAACGAAATATGCTCAGGGAGATAGGAAGAGATAATGAAAATATCCTGATAAGAAAATTATTGCTGCTATTTGGCTCTAACACCAGACTGCTGCTGTATAGAGCTCCCAGAAAGTCTAAATACAGGCGACATGCTTTGTATAGTAGGAAAAAAGTTTAAAAAAAAAAATAGAAATATGTTAGTAATGTTAGTTATAATACTCTTTTTAAAAATGCATCTTTCACTGTCTTACCTTTTCCCCCTTAGCTCTTTAGTTGTACCTTCTCTGCGTTCTGGTATTAATCCAAGTTTAATCATTTATCTGTTTCCTTCTTTTATATATTTTTTCCAGTGGCTCCACAGTGTAGTGGTTAACACATTTGCTTGAGATTCCCGGAGGAGACACAAATCTCTGGGAAGGTTGTGTCGGGAAGTGCATCTGACATAAAAGCCAGTTCCAAATCAAATATGCAGATCCATCCAAATATTTTTCTTTTCCATGTTTTCAATGTCTGCTTCTTTTCAACATCAGGAAATTAACAAAATGACTGTTTGGCAAATTTGTCTGAAGCTTTTAAGCCTTGTGCTGTTGCGTTTAATTTTTATGCAGGTAACATTAATCAGATGGTTTATTGTTCTTTAGAACGTAGCAGGATAGCGCTATGTAACTTTTTGTAGGAGAAGCTGATACATTTTGACCTTGAACTAATGCAAACAAAGAGAGCTAGCTAACATAAATGAGCCTTTTCTCAAGCGCCACATTTCTATACCTATATTTCCATATCTCTATAGCAGCGTGCAATTTGCCGCACCTCTGCTCTACAGGTCCCTGCTTCTGCTAAATCATCAACAACAGATGAATGAATGAATTGTCTACACTGCAAGAAACTGACTTTCACTTTCAGCCACTGCTATCTGTGACCGTAGATGACAGTGTATTGGAGACATAATTTGGATACTGTTCTGTTCCAACTTTTCATTAAGCTGGAAAAAGACACTCTTAGACCGTGAAAACTACTGTTAACTACATAAAAGAGAAACACAAAGGACGAAGTGTGTCTCTGAAGAAATGTTACGCTCATAGTTTGTAGGCTTGCAAGTCATGGCGCTGCTGCTGTGATGGGCTGATAGAAAGGTGCAGACACACTCCTGTGTATGAAGATCAACTCTAGCCTATTCACAAGTTAGAACCTGCACTCTATGATGCTGTAAAATACATTACAGGGACTCTTAAACTACAAAAAACTGCTGCTGATCTCGCTAAATGAGACAGTAGCAGATTTTGCCTCTTCCCTAGTACGGAGAATTGAAAATGAGGGTAAGAGAGAGCAGCACGCTGCAGATCAAATGCAGCAGGAAAACAGAAAAAAACCTTCATCAAAGCAGAATGTCTTCTCATAAATAATCTGTAGTGGAATATTTATTTATTTATTTTTTTAGCTTTGTATTTTTGAAATTTCAGGTGATTTCTTGTTAAATATTGGCAGAGCTGGACAAATAGCATTAAGCAGAAGGGAGATTTAATTCTGGCTGTTTTGTCATTTACTCTGACGAGTATACAGGACTCTTTATGAACAAAAAACAAAAACAAAACAAAAAATACCCCAGTCTAACACCATAGTATCAGTAATTAACAACAACTAGCAACTAACTTTTTGTACTCCGTTTTAATTACGTAACATAACTGAGAATCTTTTGCTGCCTTTTATCAGTCCTGGAGTGTAAGTCTGTCTTGGCCCTTTGTCATGTGTTTGTTGCCAGCAGAGTAATTGATATCCAATTTTAAAATATTTTAATAGCATGAGCCAACCCTGACATGGACTCTCCATTTTCCAGATGCAGCGTCTAAATATCAGTGGGCCTCCCACGCGTGCACAGGCCCTGTCTGGCTTCATTAATGACTGGCTATGGTTCATGAAATGGGGATTGCGTCAGGTCCAAGGCAGCCCTTCTAATTTGCTGCTGACCGCAGTCCCAGGCCCTACGCTCCACTTCCCCTGGCTGCCGTTTTAAGAGGGGCATCTGGGTGTGGAGGGGGAGGAAATATACCACATACCAGCGCTGAGTAAAGCCATATCAAGGCTTGCAAAGGGACACGGAAGGACCGTTAAACCGAGGTGTGATCTTAAATCTGAGACAGCATGCAGGCCTACAAGAACCTGGTACGTGTTCCCATGAACGGAGCTGAAGCAACAGGCTACCTCCCTGATTAAAATAACTCGAGTGTCGCTAGAGACAATAATGGAGGAATTCCAAATAAGGGGGAAATATTCATCATAGGTTAGAGAGAAAAACCCCATCCTAATTGATAACCTGCAGCATTACCGGAATACTGCACACATGAAGGCATTAATTACCCTGGATGTGTACTTACGGAAAGCTCTGCTCTTTTGTTTCTGCCTGTAATCCTGTTAAAAAAAAACCTTTGACCACAGCTCAGAGGGGGTCGGTCCCTCTGACTCATCTTATGTATTTGAAACCTCCGGGCAAAGCTCAACAACCCATCCACTGTCCTTCTTTCCTCACTGAGAAACTTATTTGTGTGCGTTTGCTGTTTTCTGCACACTCCAGTGAATTATATAAACAGCATGAATTTAAAACAAGCATCAGAAACACACTAAATGGTAATAAGTTTAATGCTATAATCTTTGTGCATTCGTCTTAGATATCAGAAAAATAGGGGACCACTTGACAGCAGGGACTTGGACATACCCTGGATTATCCCCTAATCCTTCATCTCCTCCATTATCCTCGGTATGGCACCTCTGTCTGGGCAGCGCCTGGCCGCTTCAGCTTGGAACCACTGGTTCTGATTTCTGCAAGAGTAGAAATACAATACAAATGAGTTGGAGGGAAGGAAAGAGTGAGTTTAAAGTGAAGTAGGGTAAGAAGGAGGAGTGAAGGGAGAGGATGGCAAATGCAGGCAGAAATGAGGATGAAAGGGTGGTAGGAGGAATGAAAGGAAGGGAAAAGGTCAGCTGAGGAGAAAGCAAAGGGAACAAGATGTGAGAGGATGATGGCACGCTGATGGAAGTTTATGAGGAGAAAAGAAGGAACACAGGCTGTGACATAAGGGAAAAACAGTGAGATTGGTCCACGAGCTTATTAATATAATCACTCTTTCAACAGCTGTTTTATGGATAGACTCGTCTCACAGCAGAAACTCTGTCAGAGCAGTTGAAAGCACAGGTTTATTAAAGATGGCTGGATTCCACTTGTGGGAGAGATCCCGCTATTGTGGACAGGGTTAGCTCAAGACATCTACTGTTCCTAGACAGTGAATATCAGTGACTTCGGTGATCCAGTGTCTCAGACCAATTAAATGTTAATGTGAGCATCATTTTATGTGGCCCAATGATGACAATAGAGCGTCACAGCGCTAAAAGTCGTATCTAATAGAGCTTTTACATTCAGCTTTAAGCCACTTTTTTGGCCTAGTTACCGTTCAGGGGATTATCAGAACAATATTTCCATGTCACTGTGTACAGTATTTTCCTGAGGTGGCTTTGTTGGATATAAACCAGAGTAACCACAGTCTAATAGGAGCCGTGTGTGTTGGTTGTTGTGTGTGCACGAACACATTCCTGAGCACAGCATCAGTCGGTGGAGTCTTTACTGCTATCAAACATCCGTCTCTTCAACCTCTGCTCTGATTCAAACCATGTTTACGTCCTAATCGCCCTTTTTTTCCCCCATTTTCATTTCTTTCCTTTAATTTGTCTTTCTTTTTTAAACTTTGTTTCTTTCTTCATTCTGCCTCCTTCTTTTGTTAGTTTTGTTTCCATTTTTGCTTTCTTTACCTCTAATTGCTCCTTCTTTGTTTTCCTACTCCTTGAACGTCTTGACTGACTTATGAAGGATGTAAAAGCTTAAATTAAACAGCCGTCAGGCCACACACACTTCTTTTCATGACTGTAACTCCAAATGTTTACTCTGCTACAGTTTGTCTTGAGTAAAATCAGCGGTAGACTTTGTGTTTTATCGCAGCTTTTCCCCTCCCTGCTCTCTCGCTCTCTTCTCATGTCCTCCACTCACTAACCCCGCTAACCAGGTGAACAAACATACAAGATAAGGCCACATTTTTCAGGGTCAGTCTTTGGCTTTCAATTACCGTCCTATTTTCACTAACCACACTCGGTTTGAATCCAAGCAAAACACTGCTACACTTCCTCCTCAGTCAAGAAAACATTTTCATGCTTCAATAAATATCCATACTGTCCGAGCCTCTCTGGTTCCTCCATCTGCTGGAACTGGGAGACCTAATTTGCTTTCTTTGTTGGATATTTTCTGTTTTTATCTCTTTCATACTCATACATACACTTTTTTCTTTACTGCTCACTAATTCGTCATTTAATTTTTTACTATTTTTGGAATATTTCAAGTTTTAAGATAGTAAGAGGTAGTAAGAACAAGCCACTGAAGTATTGAAATTAGTCAGTGTCACTTTATAGCAGGTGGCTTTTTCCTTTTGGTTTGTTTGCTAAGCCTAACCCCGTTTCTTACTCCTGCTGCCAAGTTTTTTGTTCTTCACAACGCGTACATCATTAACAGTGATAAC
>VOQK01005695.1:0-13133 GCA_015052645.1 Benitochromis conjunctus
GTAACTTTACACATTGCTGTAGGCTATGGTGCAAGAGTCGAGGGGATGATGATATACGCAGCGCTTATTCTGCAGCCCAGATTCACATAATTTTAAATACAACTCCAATGGAGATTCAAGGTTTTATATCTGCTACAATATTGATTTCTCCAGCCAGCTCTTAAATCATCTGCTGCAGGGCTGCTCTGTCTCACTCTGTGATGCTGTGGATATGTACATACCCATGTGATCTGCTGCCTAGAGCTCTCCTTTGCATGTTGCGTATCTTCTGTCAACCAATGGCCACTTCACTCACTTACCCACAAACACTTAGACAGACAGACAGTGGCAGATTTGCACAAGGTCAGATCCTTTTATCACCTTCCACCACCACGTTCCAATCTTCTTTTAACGCAGTGGGCTGTGGGAATGATTGCCCAGGTTTAAAGAGAGAGGGGCAATTAGAATGTGGTGTCGATTTCTTCTGTAACGACGGTGCTCTCGTTATGGCTGCATGCTCATTTTTAACCCCAGGATTAAGCAGCGGGATCCCACAATGCATTGTGCTGAACGGGCAAATTGCTGGCCGAACTGCTCGGGGTGCAGAGTGTGCACAATACACTCTCCACCCCACAAACTAGGCATGAACTCACAATAGGAAATAAATATTTGGTCTATTTGGTCACGAGAATAAATAACAACTCACTAAAGATTTCTCTGTTTTTGACAGACATGATAAAAAAAATCATATTTGCTTACTCCAAAAAAAATGCACTTGCCATTTTTTGCACTTGCACTGAAGAATTGTCTCGTTCAACTGAACAAGTTTCCTTCTGGGTGATATTTGGGGAAAGCACCTCTTTCTGTTCACAGTTGTCTTGGCAGGAAAAGCTAAATTGATGACAGGAAGTCCCCTCTCAGCAAAAGGCCAGGATGGACGCAAACTCGTGTCAGCAAATTTGTGTCAACATCTAAGCTTGTATTTATATTTGGACCTCCCCCAAAAGCAAACTTCCAAGGAGATCGTATCTCTATTACTTCCAAAATTATTTCTATTTTTTGACAGAGAACTAGTGGGAAGATCAGGCGGGACAAAATCCACAGAACCAACACAAGAGACAAAGAATGCACAAAAAAGATAGAAATAATCGGGTGAGATAATAGACTTTTCACTAAGCCCCTCCATCCAGTTATTGCTGCTATGGCTGTCAAGCGTTCCATTGTTGCACACAGCACTTTACACACTGATACCACAGGCACATTTATCATTTGAAATTTGCAGTAATTCTTTAAACAGTGATATGACAGCTGATTTCATATGGAAGTAAACAGTAGGCTTCTCATTTCCAGCCAACAAGTGAAAATCTGTTTTATCTGCTGTACGAACGACTGTCACTTGACAGTCCACTGAATTTAGTGTTAGAAGACTGAGGCCGAAGCTGCTTGTCGCCGGCATAAACACATACTGTCACCAGCTGAGGATCAGCGTCGGTATGGAATGAGGAAGAGCATGGGCATGTTTTGCATAGTAGAGATGGTTAACCATGGTTTGTTATGACTTTCTGCCAGTACCACTTATTTTCATTAGCTAGTGTTGTTATTACTTAAGCCCTGTGTCTACTGTTTTGGGACATGGTGAAATTCAAAGGCTTGCAATTTATGTGGGCTTGGCAAAATCAGTCAATTAGAAAATGTAGGGCCAAATTTAGTCAGGAGGGGAAACCACGAAAATGCGTTGAAGGGGAAGAAAGTTCTGTGGGTGATCTACTAACAATGTGCTAACTTACTAAAAACCTAAATTCACAAATTAAAAACAAGCAGACCGGATGATGGACAAGTAGTCTCGTATTTAAAATAAAACTGTTCCTGGATAAATCAGAGGAGCACAGGATTTGTGTAGAAAAAGGGCTGTTTTATTACAAACGATCCCACAGTGTAAACCTGAAATCTGCAACAGCTGATCTGTAGGATGTGCAGAATAACACAAAACATAATCTACCATCAAATACAGACCCATCTGTGCATTGATGAACTTGCTGTTACTGCGTGATGTGCAGAAATGAAAACAATTCTCTCATTTTCGGGAGACTTATTTATTAAACCCATTACACACCAGAGATTTGTCTAGAAGCGTCTGAGTCCCATTAATTTCTGAATATTCACGAAAATACCTGTACCCACGCTTTTTAGCTTTTTAACACCAAAAGAGAATTTTTTTTTATTGCTGCAGTAAATTTGTAAATTTGATCCTTTAAGCTGAGTCAGATTAGACACGATCTATAGACCACCAAATGTGAGGAAGCAACAGTTTGTATGGATTTCTATTGTTGTTGATCCAGACATCAGTATCCTGCTGTGTTTGTGTCAGTTGGAATTCATCTCGACAAAAAGCTCTCTGCATGCAGAAAATTGGGGCAGATACAAGTCAGCATGGAAGCAGTCGGACATGGTGAGAAACTCCTCGGAAAACCGAGCAGGTCAATATCACAATATTTCACACAGAGAATTACTGAAAGATAACCAAAGATCTCAAAGAGTTTGAAGGACCAGGTGGAGTGGATTCTGGTATTTTCTGAGCTTTTTCTAAACGCTAGCAATATAAATTGTGGCAAAACTGCTGCGCGTCTTTTCTAAAGCCACATATGAAGAGTGTGGCAGAGTAAAGGTGGTCGCGCTGAGACACTCACTGCTGTCGCTGTGTTTTCTCCAGTGTCTCCTATTCTGTTCCTACACCTCCCTCTGTGGACGGACATCCCACTCAGGGATAGGCAGCCACTGTTTGTGCAAACTCAAGCGTGTCCTGTGCTGTGTTATGCTGCATGTATGTGTGTGGATGTGCCTGCTTGCCGACCCCTGCATGCCTATCTCAGGCCTCTGCGCAACGTCCAGGAAATGACAGAAAAAACAGCATTGAACATTATGTAAACAGGCCATGACAAACTTGTGGAGGAGCCATCCAACTCTGTATTTACATTATCAATTATGTTCTCTGTGGATAAGCTGCTTTCAGCGAGGAGAAGTGATTCAGTATTGTCTCTGTGGGCTGCAGCAAATGGTCTATGTCATTGCTTACTGTGTTCCAGCGCCAACCACAGCCAGATGTGTATAGTTTATCTAGTAAATGCTGCATTTTCACAAAATTCCCACACGGCGTAGGGCATTCATTTGTGTGAATGTTGAGTTTTACGAGCGTAATATTGCAAGATTGAAGCAGAAGGTTAAACAGTTGATTAGTTAATTGATGGTACATTTGTGTGACAGTATTTTGATTACTGATACACACTTGAGTCGTTTTTCAAATAAAAAGTTTTAATGAGAAATATGAGAACTGAGTACTGTGCGAAAGTCTTGAGCCTTTTTTTTAAAGTGGTCTTGCAATAGACCTCAAGACTTTCTGAAGGTCTTTCAAAGTGTTTGGACATAAATTTTCAGTTAAGTCCGTGTATCGAACATTTTCAAAGGAATGTTTTGGGGGTTTTTTTTGTTGTTGTTGTTTAAGCCACTCAACAGTAACCTGTGAATCATTTAAGCATAAAAAGACGTCTGATTCAGCAGATGAGCCAGTGTTGTGTCTACACACATCAGACAACTTACCAGGAAATCCATTTTCAAATGTTTCTGTGGGCACTTGTTACTGGCAGCCTGTTGCAAAAACACTTAATTTGTTCCCATTAACAGAGTTTAACAGGCATAAAATTGTTTTTGTTCTGATTTTTCCCAACAGGGTGATTCCCAAAGAGTTATTAGCTGAAATCATATCTCGGCATGGTGTGCACTGAGCTCTTAAAAAATTTGAGGAAACTGGACAAGTGGATGATAAAAGAAGTGGCATACCTGAAAAATTATATACAGCATATGAACAATATCTGAAAGTCATGTCCTTGAGAAATAAGAAAAAAATCCAGCAAAGACCTGACAACCTTCAGTTGATCCATCTACTGTTCACTGATGCCTCATTAGAAATGGTCTCAGCAACAATTCTTATGGAGTGATGAATCCAGATATAACAATCTTGGTTAAAATTATGACCAGTATGTATGGAGGAGGTGAGCAGAGGGGTACAACAGTGACTGTCTACAGTCATCTGTCAAACAACTCGAAGGTTCTGTCATGGTTTATGGCTGCATGTCATTCTAATGGTTGGGGGATCGTTTCAAAATGTCAACACTGATGCAATTATAAACAGAAAATTTCATTCAGATTTTGATCTACCATGAAATAAATGATAACATTGTGGATTTTTTATTATTATTATGGCTTAATTTTAAGCATGACAATGATTGTAGTCACACTGCCTATGTAAACGCATACCTGACAGAAAAACACAAATTAGAACGCTAATCAATCATGGACTGTTCTCCACAGATCATTAACATAACTGAGCCAGTGTAGGATCATCCTGACAGAGAACCAGAAAAAAGGCAGCCAACGTCTAAAGAAGAGCTATGAATGTCCTTCAAGGATCCTGGAGAACTACTTAAAGAAATGATGAGAAAGCTGCCTAATGTCTGGACATGTTTCAATAAATGGCTGCACCTATTTCCCATTTTCTTAGCCAAATAAAAAGAAAGGAGGGGTGGCTCAAGAGATATATATTCATTCTTCCTTTAAACAGGAGCTCTTGCTCTTAATCTCCCTCCACACCACAGCTGGGATATTTCTGTGAGACCGAACAAAGTCAGTGCTCTAGAAACCAGTCTGGCTGCAGCAAAGACGTTCAGCTATATCATTATAGAGGAATAGAAACAAAAATAGCTCCCACGGAAGTAGTCCAACACACCGATCATGAGGAGCAAGGGGAGTAAAGATTACAATCTAAACTATGGCAAACATTTAGATCTGCTGGCCTCGAGGATTCAAGCCACTTCTCTTCAAACAGCCAAACCCAGTGTTTTTTCAGAAGATCAAGTTACTAGACAGGGCTAACCAAAATAACATATTTCACATCTACTAACATTGACCTTGGATGGAAAATTGCTTCAGGAGCTACCAACAGATGTTCACATGGCCTCTGAATGATAGTGAAGGTCATCTGACTGAGACACAGTCCTTCCTTCACATTACTGAATTTGAAGTCACAATTGTTGTACCGTTCAGTTAGCCAGATTTGTTTACTTGCATTTACAGAATTAGTCCGTGTTATTCTTAGGATATGACTTAAATATAAAGCATAAAAAATTAAGCTTGTCTGGTCTTTATCTTTCATAAAAGAGAAAGTTCTTTTTAGTTGTGTTCTTTAGTTGGGAAATTCCAAAAAAGTAATTCCTTATCAGAATCTTTATTAGTATCTATTACATGTAACTAGATCAGATGCTCTTCAGTCTGATCAGAATGAATCAGAGAGAAGACAGCAGTCTTCACTTATGTTCCTTTGTTGTGCACAGTGGCCTATTTACTGGGTTTGTACTGAGGAACAGCTGTTATGGACTTACACTGGCTTTTGAGGAGTACAGCAAAATTTCATCTTCTTGTTAGGGCAAAATATTACATATCTTAAATTTGGAATTTACCTTTTAGAAGGTCTTGTTGATTTCAACTGTGTGACTTCATAATTTGATAAACTGGCATAAACAGCACAACAATAACCTCAGATTACATCACCTCTAGTGTAGTACTTTATCAACAGCTCTACAAAGGTTATTATAATAATAAAAGCTAAACGTTCAAAAGCTCATTTATTGAATTATATACTAACCAGCAATAATATTTAGACAAGAAAAAGGTCACGTTACTAATAATTATTTAAAGGAAAAGCTCAACAGAAAAACAAGCATTTTTTAAAAGTTTGTTTTTTGTGAATACAGGTATTGCTAAATGCTGAAGATACTTGATTGGAGCGGTCTGTAGGCTCACCACAGACGTAGACATATAGCATCAGTGACTTGTGTTGACTGAGTGGAGAAAAACGTGAAGGAGCTGAGGTGAAATACTGAGCGACAAACACATATTCTGATATGCAAGCACAAGGCTCCTACGTATGCACACAAAAGGATACACAGTGACTCCCTGATTCGTGCACACACAGAGGCAGGCATATGCTCATAAACTAGCACACAGCGCTGATAAAAGCCTGCCAAGGCTCCTGTGAGACAAAGAGAACAGCTAATACGATTCCCACTGAGATCACACACTGCAACAGAAGCAGCACACATCAGGGTTTTAATCGCCTTGTTGTACAGTTAGTCAGAAAGCGGGGTAAAGACAACATGCTTCTAAGCTGGCCTCCACTGCTCTCAAATTTATGGCCCTTTAAGTAACTTTAGCATTTACTCAGCGGCGTATGAAGGGGGCAGGGAGAGCAGCACAAAGAAGTATCCTTGGCAGACACTGTATTTATCCTTACTTAATATTTTTTGGTAGTAAGTCTGTGTTTTGACACATTCTTGGTTTTTCCATGCTACGGTAGGATTTACAGCGACTGCTCCAGTGGTCATGAACTCTCGATCAGTGAATCATTGTTGTCTAAAGCAGAACTGATCAGAACTGAACCACGTCAACTGCGGTGAGAGAGATTTTCAGGCAGCCAGTGTGAAGGTCAGCTTCTAAGTGATATATCTGTAGCCTGTGAAGAAACCTTGAAAATATCATAGGCATTTGCTGGTAACTAGATTGAGTAATGGCTATTTATTAAGAAGACTGGCAGTTTTCTTAAAGAGCAGCCACCTCTGTGACTGTAAAATGAAGCCAATATGGAAGTGGTAAAAACCGCACTTGAGTGGTCGGTTGAGGCTGGCTCCAAAAGCATGTCAGTCCTCATGGACTCCGATGATAAAAATGCCCACCGTAGAAACTTTAATGAACATTAACAAAAAGATTTTGGCCTCCACAGTTTCCACCTTTAACACATCTGTACACAGAGTGAATTTTTATGTATTTATTTATTCATTTGCATCCATTTGGATTTTGTTAAGGATCAAAGTTAGGTTTTCTTCAGATACGCAGACCAAAGGTGGGTGTACAATAGCTACCGTGACATCACTCACTGAATTCTCGTTTTCAAGCCTTTGCTGACATTTGACAAGGTGGGGTGGGAGGCAGACTGTGAAACTGCTTGCTAATTGGCTAATGACTTTGATTGACTGTGGCTAATTCCCCGTTTTAAAATATAGTATGACCAAGATTTACAAAATAGATTTCCCAGCACGAGCTGAACACATGAACAGGAGTGCCACAAACAGATCCCCTTAGAGACCAACATCCTGGTCTTTATGAAGAATTTTGTGTGGTCAGCAAACTCCTGTTTCAACAACACCTAAGTATTAAACAGTTACCAAGAATGTTAATGTTTCACAATGTTTGCAGTTACCCCCATTAGCCAACTGTTGAGTTGTCATTAAAATAGTGGCAAGCAAGCTACTTCTAATAATACAATTATAACAGTTATGTGGGAGCTAGGTAGCAAATGGAATTTAACAGGCACAGTTATTAGAGTGTAAAAAGAGTTTTGCTTCCCTTAAAAACACAAATTGAAGAAATCTACCAGCACCTAGGCAGAAATGGTGGCAGCCTACTTTACCATCAATGAAATATGGTGCCGTCTCCAGAAGCACAAGAAATGAACAGGGCTGTTACCGAATACATTTACATGAACTAAAGAAATAAAGAAGAATAAGAAATAAAGAGTATTGAGAGTATTTTCCTGGGTATTGATATCAGGTTCTCATGCAGTTTGTGGGGACAGGTTAATTGGAAAACACTAAATTGTCCATAGGTGTGAATGCGGGAGTGAATGTGAGTGCGAATGGTTGTCTGTCTATGTGTGTTAGCCCTGCGACAGACTGGCGACCTGTCCAGGGTGTACCCTGCCTCTCGCCCCAAGACAGCTGGGATAGGCTCCAGTGCCCCCCGCGACCCTGAAAAGGATAAGCGGAAGCGAATGGATGGATGGATTGATATCAAGTTTGAAATTCTAGCATGGTGATGACCTCACCCTCTAATTAGCAGGTAAAATTAGCTTTGAATTGAGCTTTACCGTTTATGAATGTAGCTTGCTAACCACACTCTCATCCAAATATGAGCATTAATCAACTTTTAAGTAATTATTAAAATAGCAGCTAGCAAGTTATGTTTAATAATAACATTATGGCATTGATGTGGGAGCTAGGATGCAAATGTTAGTTCTGCCTAAAAACCAACAAACTCCTCCGACAAACCATCATGGCAATGCTGACGTCCCTGTGGCTACATCTGTTAATGTTTCCAATACGCAGCAGCTCAGTGCCCATGTTATTGTTCTTGAGCACACGGATAACTTGAGGAAAAAGGTTCTTGGCAATCGCAAAGATAGAAGTGCTGGGGATCTAAAATATTGCACCCTCTGAAGCTTTGATGACTGATACTGGTGAGTGCACTAAAGATGAACCTTTTGCTTTTTAAAAATCTTCCGTATCAGTGGAGATAAGCATGAGAAAGACCAAGAGACTGGCATGACTCCTCACAGCGTGAGATAGTAGATACACCATGATTTATCGGGGTCATTTTGGTCACATCTCTTTAGATTAACATCCAGCTCCCTGTGGAACTGAATGTCATATCATTTAAGGCATTTAACACTCTGAATGTCTTGATCCAATGTGTTGTGCACTCACAAGGTTGTTCAATGAGTTAATGCACAGGAGTATATGGACAGGCTATGTGTGCAATGAAATATTCATGCAGAAGTACTCAGAACTCAGAGGAGGGTAGAGCACAAACAGCACCTCGGCAGACGAGAAAAGCCCCCAAGGAATAACAGCAAGGAAGAGAAGAGCTGGAGTGAATAAAATGGGGGGGGGGGGGATACAGAATTATATTTATAGCAATACTAACAAATAAAATGCTCTGACATCCAGTATTTGTTCACAATGACAATGCAGATCAATATAAACTTCTCAATCCTTTGATCATGCTAATCACACGCTGTCCACCTACAGCGAGGCAGCGCATTATCTAAAATCCACGCTTCCTCCAATGTTTCCCTGCCAGCACTTTGACTGACATGTTCTTGTAGTGGTTTGGAGGGAGCTACAGCCCTATCCTGATCACTTCCCTCTTGACACCACAAACATCCCTCCTGTCTTTCAACTGAAAGGATGATGATGATGGCGAAGGTCCACAGAGGAGGCTACTACAGATTTGGCTCTAGCCCAAACCAGATGCCCTCATTTTTCTCTCTGGCGAACTGGAGAACAACCAGGCTCTCAAGGAGCTTAGCTTGTGTGAGAACATGCACTAATTAAGAAGATCAATTTCAGCTGACACTTCTGTACATCAGAAACATTTTATTGTAGTTGTGATTTTTTTTGTTAAGATATTAAAAAAACATGAAGACAAATAATCCTCTACTGCAATTATATATTTTCTTATTAAAGCTGGACTCTTAATTCTGGAAACTGATAGCAACAAGGGCAATACTGGGCTCTACATGATAGAAGGAAAAATAAACCATTTACTATGAGAAAAATATTTGAGGATTGAGCAACAGCGTTGAATATGTGAGTTGTGTTCATGAAAAACTTGTCAAATGTTCTCTTCCTTCTCTGGTGTCTTTTATTGAATTGGATGACTGAAATCTGAAGAAACCACACATATTGGCAGTTTAACTATTTATTCATTTAACAAACAGATGCCTCAATAGCATGTGGAAGAACCATACAAAGCTTGGAGGGTCGAGTTTGGTTGGAGGAAGCTACAGCCCTATCTGTGGAGACTGTGGAGATATGAGGTTGCCAAAGGCTGCAGAATCACATTTTGATGTCTTTCTGCATTGATGTTGCTTCCAATGATGACTAGCCTTGTTTTTCCACTTAGGGAGATATCACCCTACATCACCATGTGCCACCAAAAGCTGTGCAGCAATCAATATATTGATCCAACTGCAATAGGCAGAATCTGTACTGATCATTAAACATGTTTCTCCACATGTTCAGGTTCCAATGCACATGTTGCTGACACCAGCACAAACAGGCAGGCAGGCAGGCCTCCTGGCAACCCTTGAGACCACACATTGGCTATGTGCACTCTGCTCTGTATTGTCTGGGTAGAGAGCCGTCGGCCATATTGTCCTGCAAACCTTGGCTGCAAATCTGTAGAAGACTGCCTACACTTCCTAAGTTCTGACAGGGTGAGGAAACAGTCTTCTTGTGGTGTCGTCTTCTTGGGACGCCCACTTCAAAGCCTGTACCTGGCATCCCCTGTTATATGGAACTTGGCCTTCAGTTTGGAGATGGTATAAGGACTCACTAAAAATAATGCTGTAACTTGCTTTTGTGGAACATCAGCCTAAAGTTGATGGTTTGCTTGGAACAGACATCAACTGGCTGCTATAGCAGGGTCCATGCTCACCAGTGCAGCTAATAAGACACCAAACCTGACTGCGGCTAAGGTACCAGAAGCTCAAAACAAGAGTAAATAGAAGAATAAGCTGTTTGGCACTGACATTGGTTTTTCAACCCACATACTCAATTTCTCCTCTCAACCCACAAATGCATTTTCCTTACAAATGTGGCCTCATTCAAGGGAAAATAAAAAGTATTTGATTTGATTGGCAAACTGACTGAAAATATAAAACTCAGAATTTTGCACATATTAATTTAATTTAAACAAGCATCTTACAATTTTCTTGAACATGGTGTGGTTATTTGTTTAGTTTCTGAAATTGTTGATAATTAGTTCATAATTAGCTCATAATTAGTCTATAAATGTTACATTGATAGCAATATTAAATAATAAATGTTTTACAGGATTTAGAGTACATAACACCACTGTGGTTAATCAATTATTTTCATAAGGGAAAAAATCAAAAAACAAAACAAAAATAAAAAAAAACCCGTTTCGCAAATCAGTCACTTGCATAGCTTTCTGCAACGTTGGATCAGACCGGGGCCGAGGTGCATCTTCATCACTTTCCAACATGAAGAAGACAGAAACATTGTTTGGAGAAAAACAAATCACACTTGAATGCATTTCATTTCAAAGCCACTCATCTCATAGACTAACATTTTGAGTATAAACATTAGGGTTCAGATTGAAAACCAACCTGTTGGGTGAACTACATGCTCATCCTAATAAAGTCACTGCAATAAAAACAAAAGCAACAGAGTGGGGATTTCTGATTTTTCATGAGTACTGACATCAAAATATGGGCCAATATTCTGTCTCTACTACTACTATGTGCCGCAAGCAGTACTGACAGCTCTGTCAACTGTGAAATGTGCTTGAGTGTACAAACTGACTCATTGTTAACATGCACTTTGCTTAATTCACCGTGGAGAAAACATCATGCTCAAACTGTGAAACAAGTATTTTATTCCCCTGAATGAAGAACTACATATCCTGTACAGTAACATGGCTGTGTTAAATAATACTGCTCACTTCTTTTATTTTTCCTTTGCACACTTGAGTGAGAGTTTTAGTTGTTTGTTTTGCCATTGTTACCTATTGCACTTTTTATGCCGTGTTATAAGATATACATTGAAATGATAGTTAAGGCTAATGAATCAGACTGCACTTTTTTTTCTCTATATTAAGTTCATTGATTTTGGCTAGTATCAAATACTGGATCAGGGCAACCCTTGACACCTTAAACCATTTTTACAACTTTGTTAATACATTTTTGGCTTTGGAGAAAAGCAGAATATTTTAAACGATTTCTTTTGAGCTAATCTCTCCTTCCAGAAGTAGACCCCAACCAGTTTATTAGCGATCTGAAATTATTATTGGCTGTTTGTTATTATTGGCAATTGGCCCATTGATTCACTATTTGTTAATCTAATGCAAACACAACAACCTGCTGAAATATGTTTATTTTTCATATGTTTTTATCTTCCGCACATTTCTTCCAGTTAAAAGCGAGTTTTCCCTTCCCACTGTTACCAAGTAAATGGAGTAGTTTGATTGTTAGGGTTTTCTGTGTGTTATTGTCAGTGATGGGAATAACGGCACTAAAAGTAATGTTACCAAGTTAAGATGACATAGCAACCCTGATTTTCCATTTTTGTGTTAAAAGTGGGGACTTCAAACGATACACCAATTTTTAAATTGTGTTGATAGGCCACGAAAATCAGAGTTATGATTAAAAAATATATACGCTGTGTTTTTTCCTGAATACTATCGTCACGTGTACTGTCTAAAGACAGTGATAACAAGCACTCTCTGCTTGCGACTGAAAAGAAAAGAAAAACATCCCTCTCCTATTGCTGGCAAAATGTAGCATGTCGACCAATCAAAAAAATGATATGGGAACACGTGGGATTTGGTTGTTTAAGAAGAGGGGGATGTTTTAGGCGGCAGCGAGAGAGCGAAAGAAAGAGGGAGAGAGAGTTTTGAGATGTGAGACATTTGTGACGTGTAGCGTGTTGGAGTGTGTAGTTAGTGTGTAGTGTAGTCGATAGTTTTGTTTTGTGTGTCAGAACAATGAGGCGACTGCTGAATGTCACAGTTGCTGCCAAAAAGCCACCAAAGGCAGACTGCGGTGTAAACGCTGTCTCCAGGTGGAAAACAGGAGGAGTGATACACCTCCTGTTGTCAGGCCTGCAGGTATCAGGCTTGTGATGTGCGCTTTTATCTTAGAGTGGACAGAAATTATTTGGCACAAATAATTTGTGTGGCATCTTATTTGATGCAGAACACCTGATTGTTGTGTAAATAGTTTGAAATGGTTATAAAAACCCTGGATTGGCTGCATATTTAGGTAAATAGCTGCATATAACTTTATTGTCTGCAAAACCTGTGCATAGGTTTTTAAAATTTACAATTTATATTTGCATTTCAAGATATGAAAATGATTCGTCAAACATGATTGTGGTTCTTACAGCAAAAAATATCAAGTTTTTCTACTCGGATTTTATGTTTTTAGTCTGATTTTAGATCAATTGTGTTAATACAGTAAGTCGAAATGAAAAAATAACAGTAAATACAGACATGTGAGGTCGCGCTGAAAAGAATGACACCAAACATGGCAAGGTAAATAGTTTTTAAAGGAGAAATGCAGCATTAAAATCATAAGTAGTCAAAAACGGCCAAATACACACTTTTTTTTTTAAGTAATGCAACAGTTACTTTTCCTAGTAATTAGTTACTTTTATAATATTGTAACTCAGTTACTAACTCAGTTACTTTTTTGAAGACGTAACCAGTAACAATAACTAATTATTTTTTCAAAGTAACTTGCCCAA
>VOQK01005700.1:8778-24261 GCA_015052645.1 Benitochromis conjunctus
ATCATGGAAGAAAAGGTAAGGATGAATACAGAACAATGCCACAGAGCAGCACGCCTGTTGTTCAAAAGATCTCAAATTACCTCTCAAGAGTGTCGTATTTCCCAAGCACCTGGCAACGCACCCACAAGGATGCAAGGTGTTGCTGCATTGAATTTCTGTTGATAAATCCAATGTTATATCATTTTGCATCTCTGGTTACTCTATATACTAACCATAAGAAGATTTTCTGTCTTTTTCCATCTGTTTAGATCATGATATATCATTAGCTGAATGTTTAATAGTTTGTTATTAATCAGTTACATAATCATACTAATAAAGTAGAACTAGATTCAGCTGTAAGACAACACCGGTAATGTTATCACCTATTACCTTTTTTGAAGTTGGGCAACTGGAAATCTATAAAATAAGCATAGTATTCTTGCATTGTATTCTGCTTTGTGCCAAAATCTGTTTCATTCTCGCTGTAATTGCTTGACTTCTCTATTTTCACTAGCTATCCACTTTTTTTCCCGTGACACTCACAACATTGACAGTTGCCACCCATTAAACCAAAAACAAAAATTACCTTAAAGACACTTATATAGACACAGTAAAGAGCAGCCCCATTCAAACACAAAAAGCTGATTACAGCAGCTTTAAATGGTTGTTATTTAGCCATGAGGTTATGAATACTTGTTCCAATTTGTATGCCGTTACTAAAAATTTAGTTCATGTGAGTAAGAGGAATGCCACCACGACACAAACAAAGCAGATCAAGCATATCAAGGTGCACTAACGACAACTGTTTAAATGTCTTTAGGGTGAAACTTTCCTTCGAAGAACCAAATGACATTTGCCCAGACTTGAAAGTCATCTCACACATAAAGTGCGGTTACAAACTGGTCCCCAGGGTGGAAGATATCCCTGCGCGCTGGATATCACGTTCCACTAGACATTTTCTTGACATGCACACGTCATTAAGGAAATCAAAGAATCACTGTGTCCTAGCTCTAGCGGGAGCCATAAGAAATATCCCACCATATAGAATAGTTTCCTGTTCTGACAGGATGCCACAGCTGAAGCAGGGAAACCCAACACCCACCTGCAAATAACACACAGTCACACATGGTTAGAGGAGGCCCTGACATGTGTATGACTGTGTGTGTGTTACAAGCGTATGTGTGGGAGTCTTTCCGTTAACGCCAACCTGCATATATGAGATTTTATTACCTTTAGATACCTTTGACATACCTCCTGGATAAAGTTTAAAGCTGACTATATAGACGTCAAGCAGGCCTTTCATATATCTGGCTGCAAGAACGAAAGCAGATTGTGTAGCTTTTATAAGCTGCTGTGAAAGCGACGCCCACTTCTAAAAATAATTTTGCTAATTATTAAATGTTAAAAAAAAAGAAAACACCTTATAGAATTTGTGACAACAAAGAAATGGAAATAAGCTTTGGCTCAAGAGATGCAATAAAGATATTCATAAAGCCCTCTTCACAAAGCTGGGTCACTAGCTTTAGCATAATATGGATAAATCACCTAAATTACTCCCACTTGGCTGAGTAAGACAGAGAGAATGGATGGAGCGATATAGAAGTTCAGTTTGGCAGGCAGCGACGCCGGTAAGGTCAACCCACCCTCAGACTGGATGGCTGTTTAGTTTTAGTAGGAAGAAAACAAATGATGTTGTGTTTCAGCTTTCTCTGTCTCTGTAGGATGCTTTAAGGTATAGAGGTCTTGCCATTAGAACAGAAAATGTGGTAAGGGCTGAACTTTTGAACTCTGTTATATTATCACCTCTTAAGAACTTGTTAGCGAACAGTTACCTATCTTGTAGATACAGAAATATATCTTTATTTTGGAGTCAAATTTCCACCTCCTCAGTGTAGGTCCACTCTTACTCTCCTTTTAACTTTTGCCTCTAGAAATTCATTAAGATATAGATTGTTTTTTCCTCTCTGTAGCTGTTAAATGATTCACTGTGTTCATTAGCTTGCCAATAATATGTATTTGCTGAGGTGCTATAGGCTGGTGGAGTGCAATCAAAGTTCTGGAAACTATCTGAAAACTGACAAAAATGGCACTAATAGAGATAGGTGAACCAATAAGCTCTGTAAAGCTGTAAATCCTTTCAAACATTCGTATCTAAAACATTGATTTTTGGTGTTTTGATGTTTATTTTTATGCTAGCGGTTTAATAATTACTACCTAACCCTTTAACAAAATGCTATAGTACATGGTATTGCATGATTTCATTCACTACGTTATTTTCCTAGCCCTGAGCTTTATGCCAATATTCCATATGCTCCAGATATTTTGTTTGCATCTTAGCCAATTCACTTATCCGATACACCAGTCAGAACTCATCACACCTCTTCCACAGCTGGAGCCTCACTGCATGCCAAGTGGCCTGAGAGTACCTACTGAGTGAATCCTGATATTTGGTACTGTGCACTTAGTCTTCATACTCTAAGCTCTGATGTTCTATTGTGGTACTTTTAAGTATATATGACCAAATCTGGCATGACTGCATGTGTACGTACAGTGTGTGATGCAATCACTGTGAATGAATGCACACGGTATATAAAAAAAACTTTTATAAATGAGTAGATAAACAAAAAAAAATGCAGATGCGTCCACACAGGTGCACTACATGGTACAATTAAGCAATTATCATCCAATCATGCAATGTAGCATGCATAAAACTGCTGAGCATGCTCAAGTGATTCTGATTCTGTGTCAAGATAGCATAAGAGATAAAAAACTAAGGGACTTTAAGAGGGGGCACAGGTGGCAGGAGCTTTAGTCACAAAGAATACCCAACTGGCTAGAGTTTCATTAACAAATTCAATCTGCATTACAGCTATCAGAAAGACATAGGTAATTAGAGTTGAACATAGAACATATGTGATAAACATGATGCTTGCGTGAGTGTGATATGTAGCAGAATGAAAGCAGAAGATCTCGTTCTCAGGTGACCGAGAATATGTGCGCAGGACGTGATCAGACTGTCAGCAAGAACAGCCCCGACAATTACACAGAGAGGGATATTAGATGGGTTGCAGTGTATAAACCCCTCATTACAAAGATGAATGCACATTTGACAGTTCAGTGGTGCAAAAAAAAAACGCTTAGGCACTGGTCTACAGAGATGTGGCTACATCCAGAAGGAATTATCCTTCATTGTGTTCTTGACAAGTGAGTGAGAGCATGTGTGGCAGGCCTGAATGCTTGACCCCTACATGGAAATGTATCTTTGAGGTGTTTGCTCTTTCCCAGGATGATAGCGCCTCTATCCATAGATCACATGGGGTCATCGAATGGTTTGATGAGTATGAAAATGTGAATCATTTGTTATGGTCTTTGCAGTCACCTCATAACCATACAACTGAACATTTATGGAAGATTCTGAACAAGTTAGATAATCAAAACACCAAATGGGGGAATAGTGGAAGAACGGTATGTCAGCCCTCCAGCAGACTTCCAAAAAACTGGAGAACCAGGTACAATGAAGCTGTTCTCGCGGCACATGGTGACCTTACACCATACTAAGGTATTTTGTTTTTCCTGTAATTTGTCACCTGTCTCTAAATAAGTCTCACAAAATAACTACAATCCTGTACCACTGTGAACAAATAAGCAAGGAAATTGCAAACCAGCTGACATGCACTTAAAACAAGAGGCACAGTAAAATGAAGTACTATTCTCTTCTGTGGGTGATTCATCAATACAGTCACAGTCTTTCTAACTTTCTCTCTCTGTCTCTCGTTCTCCTTCTCGTTCTATAACTCAGTTTTATTTGCATCACTCTGCATAATGCACAACAGCACATACGTCCGCAGGGCCTTTTTTATTACGTAAACCTGTTGCAAGAGGAGTCACAGCAGCGCTTTTACAACATCCATCAAAACAGGGGCAAGAATATCTTAGAGTGGTTACGGGTGTATTGATGGTTAAAAGTGAAATCAGAATACTATTAGACTTGTCCTTTGAATTCTGATATTTTCAGAGACACCGGACAAACAGATTATTAACACTTGGAAAGTCTGGGTACTCTGTAATAGAATCAGCAACTATACCCAGAAACTAAAAATCCTCCCTCTGGGGGAAAAGAACAGAAACTCATCTCTGCATAGCATCACTGCAGGCAGAGCCCCCTTTACTGAAAGCCCGCAGAGTGAATAACTAAACCCAGGCAAGGCAATCTGGACAAAAGGGAATCACAGTTTCACGTGAAGACCAACTCAGTCAGTGTTCAATTGCTTGCAGAGGCTGCACTCTTGGAAAGCACTATTCAGGAATCCCATCTTCCTGTCATTTAAAGTTTCACAGTTTCTCAAGGAGAAAGGAGCTGCAGGAATCCTGCAGAAAGTGAATCTGAGAGAATCGAGCCTACTTATTTATATAAATCTTCGTCTGTTATTGATTTAAAAACCTATTGTGGGGAGAGAGAAGTAACTCTGCAAGTGACAAAACTTAAAGTGTGTACATATATGAATGCAAGATGGAGAGGGGGATCTTGTTAAATTGACCTGCTTTATCCTTAACTTACCATTTGCATTCTTCCCGCAGATCAGGTGTTGCCAGGGCTGCAAAAAGCCCCATATCTCTGCATCACTGTTAACGGCCTGCTCCAGGGTCTCCACGGTAAACTTGGGGATCCCGTTATCCCGCTCCAGCAGCGCACTGCGCAGCACCCGCGCGTACACATCGCGGAAGAGGTTTTCCATGCACGCGGCCAGGTAGATCGCCGCGTGCTCATGGATCCTGACTGCAACCCTGCTATCGACCATCCACCTGAAGAACTTCCCCACGTTAAAGATGAGTCCGCATCGCGCCGACTTGCCGCGGGTGAACTTGTCGTCCTCTGTGCTCATATTGTACAGTGACAATGCACTGAGGGCCCCGCTGATGCAGTTCATCGACACGGTCCACGCCAGGACCATCTTTATGGCACTTTGGATCTCATATTTGGTACATTTGGCGTAGCGCAAACTCAAGCGCTGCGCCTCCTTGGCGATCCTGACCAGGGCCCGGCTGACCAGAACCGAGAGCCTGTGCAGGACGTCCTGCTGTGGTGTCGGCAGGCTCATCTCCTCGTCCTTGCTCAGAGCGCTCGCCACTTCCCCGAGGCTCCACGGCACATCCTCAAGCTCGGGTAGTTTAGCGCATTGCCCGGTGCACTCCAGGATCTCGGCGTCTTCGACCAGGACCGTGTTAACAGTGTCCAGACTGTTGTGTCGACTGTGCATCGAGTCGGTTAAATGCCAGTAATTCCCTCCATGTGCCTCTGAGCAGCACAGCGACGCACTGGAAGACCTGAAGGAGTCGGCGGCTCCACCATAACCCGAGTCTAGCGTCAAATCCTCCAGGGTCCTTGCTACTGACTTGCTACTCCTTGCCATAACTGCGCTTCATACTGTAAAAGAGGGCTTGGAAAAAGTGGGGGAAAATAGCGAAGAAGACGCAGTTTGGGTACACAAGCACCGTCCACGAGCTCTGTCAACTGAAATGTTTTATTATTTTCCTTTTCTTTTGTTTTCTTTTGGAACTGTCCATGCAGGCATAAAGTTAAGAGTATAGTATGTCCCTACAGTGCATCAACAGTCACACAGTGCCGTTCAAGCGCAGAGGCTGACAGATGGAGGCGGGACCGGAGAGAACCGAGAGCAGCCGTCAACCAATGGACTCTCGGGAAGAATCAGCAAAGCGTTTTAATTGGATCAATAAAAAAGAAATCGATATAGCTCCTGATAAAGATTATTAATATGAATACAAACAGTAAAGTATATGAGTACTCCGCTCATTTTTATTCCCCTTTCTGTCGTCTACTACTTAAAAAGTTTGATTCCTCAAAACTCTTGAATCGCACATTCTGCAAAAATGACCAGTCAGACAAAAGACACAAATTGCACTGAATAATATATATTTGAATGTAAAAGCAACTGCTTTTATGTAACCGTGTTTAGAGGACAAACCCGCCAGAGGCACAGACTTTTCAGTTATTTTCTGAGGACCCATGTCTGATCGTAACATGACTCAAGACCATTAATAATAGATTGCATGCATAATGTATCCTTCTCTGTTCCTCTGGAGGAGAACTCGCTGAAAAGATCGGAATTACTTTCAAGGTCATTATCTAGGATCTCTCAGGGTCTAACGTTAGTTTCTGCTTTTAGTTGTTTTTTTTTTTCGCATGGGCCATCATGGCTCTGCAGGATCTGCATGAATACATTAAACAAAGCGACTCTGAGCGATGCACTGCAGAAGTATTCTTTACTTTCGAGTAACAGTTATGGTGCAGTTACAGTAAAAATGTAGGCTAATGAAAGAAAAGTAAGGCTGCGAAAACATACGGTTGGTGCAAATAACTTTACACTTTCAGGTTCAGTGTAACAAAAAAAAATGGCTGAGTGTAATTAACCTAAACTGGTGGCATTTACATTTCAGATGCAGTACTTTCTGCGCTGGGCAGCAGCTTGGATACTGTCTCCAGAGCAACAGTGAACCCTGGTGTTACCTAATAAAACTTCTGTTTATTTGTCAGTGGCAAAAACTTGACATTTTAAAAACAATCACAAGCTCCAACAATAACTTCATCACACAATTAGGATTGGACAACGACTGCATAGTACAATTAATGTGGCAATGTAACATAAACCTGTGCTGCGCAGTGGTCCACACTAAAATCCAGCATGCTGCATTGGGCAGGATTGACCCACAATTCTTCCATCACTCCCAATGTATATTATTAAGCACTCCTAGTTTGTAAATCACTTATTAATGTGGGGCCAAAAGCTTCTCCATTTAAAGAGATGAAGGAGCTGTTCTGACTGATTATTATTATAGTACTTTAATCTGTTATTATAAA
Organism: Benitochromis conjunctus; assembly: GCA_015052645.1. Lineage (NCBI taxonomy): Eukaryota > Metazoa > Chordata > Actinopteri > Cichliformes > Cichlidae > Benitochromis > Benitochromis conjunctus. Next base: position 15,635 of record VOQK01005700.1, read on the forward strand.
GTAAAAACCTTCTTCTGAGGCATTGTACCTTTGCCAACACATGCATGCATGTCACAGCATTTCAGCACATATTTTCAAGTCAATATTATGCCAAGTCATTATTATTAGGTTATTCATAAAATCTGTGCTCAGTCAAAATATATGTTTTTATTAAGGTAAATACAGTATATGCAAGCATATGATGCATACAACTACAAAAGCCTAATCCTGTATTGTTCTGTGATTACGGGATGTGTGCATACAAAGTCATATTTCTACAAAACCAGCTGTCTCGTGATCTCTCTCTGGTCCTCATGTAAATGCAGTAAACAGAATAATATCCTTATGCATAGAGGTTTTTAAAAAAAATGCTCAACAGCCCAGAAGAAAAGCAAATTGGTTGAGATGACTTAGAAACACATTAAAAGTAACAGAAACAAGAAGAGGCTAGCACACATACAAGCAGCATGTATTAGGAATCTTGTGCTATTGGGCGACTGTGATACAAGTATGCATGCTCTTCTTCTTCATCCTGTCACACGTTTTGGTAGGCTTTCTGCAGTATGCACCCTTTTTCTCCAGGTTTACAGAGAAAAACAGAGTGAGAGGCTGATTGATTTGTGTCAGCACTATAGCCTTCATGGTCGCTCTATAGCTGCTGTATAAAAGGAAAAAGCTGCATTGCTCAACCTTTGTGTTTAAAAGCAAAATAGACTAACTGATTAAAACTACTGAAACCCAGACCATTTAAAATCACAGCTTCATGTCCCAGTTAAGTGGATCGTCATAAGCTTGGATAGCTCTAATCAATAAAAATTAAAGATTAAGACAACAAAAAAAACCCAAAAAGTTTGTGAAATTTGACTCAAAAGCAAAAACGTTAAAGTGCACTTTGATGCTCTGCATAAACAATTTCTGGTTAATGCTGCCATCTAGTGGCAATTGGTATAAGTGTAATGGCATGTTTTTGGCTGCATCACCAGCACCTTTGTTTCAACATAATCATTATAGTAACCTAACTTTCTTATATCCAGAGAAATCTATAGATTTCTCTGAAATTACAGAAATTTTTCAAATATTAGCAAAGAATGAATGATGGAAAATGACTGTTTTTCAGGAATGGTTGACGTATATCTTTTAGAAGCCAGAAGGTCACAGTGGAAAAAGCCAGCAGACATTGGAAACAATTACGGTTGAATACCTTCAGCAAAAAATACAAAGAGACAAGCAAAAAACAAACAAATGCTGTAACTGCATAATTGTGAAAAGCATTGGATGCCTTAACCACACTGCTGTGTGTTTCCTGCACATCTACTGTAATTTTCTCCAGAAGACAGAGATGTGCAATCAAGGACTTCTACGCAACCAGATTCCTCTCATATCTACACCTATAACAGAACAGCTAAAGTCCAGACTTTGCTGCCTTACATTAAGCTTTACTTTCTTTTTTATTTCCTGGTTCCCTGAGCAGGATGCTTCAAGCTGTTTTTCACTTAGAAAGTAGAAACAGAAATGCTCAGGTGTAATGTACTTTAAAAGCCATGCACTATAGAAAAGGAGACATATTGCGCAGCTTCACAGGTCTGGTTGTGCGACAATGATATAACTTGTCATTCTGCCCCAGGGTGATACAACATGTTCTTCTTACCGAGCACAGTATGCTATCTTTGCTCCAACCCTGACATGTCTGTGGGGTGCAATATATCATTAAAATATTTATTTCTGTTCTTTAAACAAAAAATGATAACAAGTGACTATTGCTTGAATTTATACCTAAAATTCAATAACTTGTGAAGTCATAATTGTTTATGAGTGAACTATATAACCATTCCTTAATTAAACCAAAGCTCAAAATTACCATCCTTCTGATTTTTGCAATTGATGGTAACAAAAGTAATTTACCATTAATGACACTCTGAGGTATGAGGCTGGTTCCTCCTACAATGATAAACAGGGTTACAGTAAAAAAAAAAGAAAAAAAAAAGTGATTGCATAACCTATAACATTTTTAAATCTTCCTGATAGACTATCAAAAAATACCACTTAACATATCTTTTTAAATCTAGTCTTGATCTAGTAACCCTGTACCTCACTCAGAGCCAGAGGATACACAGTCATGACAAATGTATACCCCTGCCCTGACAGGAGTACCATCTATGTGGGCCCAGTTTTTGTTTTTTAATAAATGTGTCATTTAAATCTATTAAATCACAAATATTGTGTAACACAACACGAAAAATTACTCTGACCCATGAAAATAATAAAGTACGTCCTCACCTCAGAGTTTTGTTATCACTGCGAAATGGACAGCTTGTCAAGTCAAATGCGTGATATCAACAAAATGTCACAGTGCCCTGTAATGTGGCGTTAGCAACCCACGTGACAACCAGCTACATTACTTTCGCCACGCCGTAAATTGCCAGTATTATTTAAAGGCTACGTTCAACTGATTTGCCCGGTTTTCATGTAATGCCAGTGTCGTCTTACAGACTTTAGACACAAAAAGACACAAATGGCATGAAATTAAGACAAAATAAAAATAAAAATTGCAATTTATTTATTGCAATCAAAGTTGTCACACACAAAAATCTAATTCCTGCCCAAACCAATTAGAGAATCTGTGTAATAGTAGTACCTAACTCTGCAGCTAATGTTATGTATTAACAACAGCTGATGCCATGTCACATCTTACGTTTTTATGTAATTTAACGTGGCTCACGGGGTTCACATTGGTTAGAGATTACCGGTGATGATGACAATGGGCGGGGTTAGTAATGTCCGACCAAACGCACGTTTGCTGCGCGGTCACGAAAAACAATCGAGCACACCTGTTCAGAAGCTGTCCTCGCCGCTTGGCATGTGATCATCCGGGTACTTGTGGGTATATCACATAACTGAAACCTAAGTCTCCTATTAGCTGCCTTTAATCTCCCAGTTTAGACGATATTTTCGTTTTTTTCGCTTAAAAACGACGTTTGCCAGAGATTGTATTGAGAAAACATCGAAATCGACGGTGGAACATTTTAAAAAAACTAACCACAGATGACGCGTAAGCAGAGGTAAGAAAGCACATTATGAAAACGTGACGGGGAGCCCGTTGCATAACGTTTAATTCTGGCCAATCACGTCGCTCCTTTCCGCCCTGTCTATTCCTGTGGGTGGAGCTGTTGATAAAGAGGACATCTTGCATGGCCGACTTAGGCTGGTGATGTAGTTTATGTACAGCGTTTAATATGTTAGTAAGGTCGAGAGAGTGTTGAATTTGTGCATACTAACCCCGTTTGTGGCAACGAAACGTAAGTATTTACGCGTTTGTACGTTTTGCTAACTGCTAGCATATTTTACGTGGGCTTCGCGCGAGCGCTGTGTTAGCTCGTCAAAACAATACATTTGAAACGTCGTTGAATGTTGTTAACATTTTCTTTTCGAACTTAATCATGTTGAATTATTCCATTTCAGCGTTGCTGCTACTTGAGAGAAGAGTTGCAACCCCTTTTCTGCGTCCGCTGTGCTTTCCACCTTTCTACACATGCATTCATTGCTCGTCAGCAGACGCGACGCTGTGGATAAATTCATGGAGCTCGGTTAAGGTCCGACGAACCTTTATCGCCATCCAGGAACGCAGAGGAGCTTTAAAACTACTTCGGCCTCGGAAGTGTATTTGTGACTTTGTTTTTACCACAGAACAACAGTAGAGGGCGTCGTTTGTTGTGTGTGGGGGGACTCCTTACAACCCTTTTCACCCCATTATTGGTAAACAAATAAGGGAGGCGACATGGTGGTCAATACCATCCACTGGTTCAGGAAGGGCCTGCGGCTGCATGACAACCCGTCTCTGAAGGACTCTATCCGGAGATCGGACACCCTTCGTTGTATCTACATCCTAGACCCCTGGTTCGCTGGATCCTCCAATGTGGGCATCAACCGGTGGAGGTAAGATGTGGGACATGCTGCTTTAGCTTTTAAGTGGGGGTATATAGGAGTGTTATGTGGGTTAAAGGTTTGTTCGTGGCAATCGTAGTTTAAACTTGAATCTAGATAACCATGTTTGGATTTGATGCAAACATCTTCACCCAATCATATCAATTGGTCACTTAATCCTTAAGCGCCTGTTACAGAGGTCATATTATATAGATTCTTAAGGGCTGTGAAGAATTGTATCTCTACACAATGTGGTATGCTTTCAGTTGTCAAAGGATGCACATTGTTTATGTCAAACTTAATCCCTGGTTGTAGTTGCTTAGTATGGAGACCGGTGGTATTTTAGCAATCAACCAATCAAGACTGAATATTGTTTTAGATGTAACCTTTACCTTCACTAACTGCATACACTCTCTCTCTTCACTTCATTACTTACACCTGTTCAACTGCTTTTTAACAAAAATATCTAATCAGACAATCAGACAATTGCATGGCTGCAACCCAATGCTTTTAGGCATATAGACAGGGTCAAGATGACTCGATAAAGTTTAAGTGAATCATCAGAATGTGAAAGAAAAATGAGCGAAGTGACTTTGAATGTGTCGTGGTTGTCAGTACCAGATGGGCTGGTCTGAGTAGTTCTGAAAATGATGATCCACTGCGATTTCCCAGTACAGCCATCCTTAGGGGTTACAGACAATTGTTTGAAAAAGAGAAAATACCCAGTTAGGGTGAGTTATGTAGGTATAAATGCTTTGTTGATGCCAGAGGTCATTTGTGGGTATTTAACAATTGTCTAACAAGTCAGATGACCAGTCATTACAGCCAAGGTATGTAGAAGAGCATTTCTGAACACACAACACGTCAAACCTTGAAGCAGATGGACTGTAACAACAAAAGACTTCAGCGGGTGCCACTACCCTAAGCTTAAAAATGAGAAACTCAGGCTACACAAAGATTGGTGTCAACAACATAAAAGCATGGGTCTATCCTGGCTTGTCATAACAGTTCAGGATGGTGGTAGTGTAATGTATGGAGGGTATTGTCTTGGTACAGTTAGGATCCCTTAATGCCTGACCATTGTTTAAATGCCACAGCCTATCTCAGTATTGTTGCTGACCATGTCAGTTCTTTTATGACCACAGTGTGCTCATCCTCCGATGGCTGCTTCCATCAGGATAACACACCAAGTGACAAAGCTCGCATGATCTCAGACTGGTTTCTTGAACATGACATCAGTTCACTGCACTCAGTTGCCCTCCAAATACACTAAATCTCAATCCAGTAGAGCACCTTGGGGATGTGGTGGAACGGGAGATTTGCATGATGGATGTGGAGTTGCACAGTCTGCAGCAGTTGTGCGATGCTGTCATGTTAATATGGACATCTTTTGGGAACGTTTCTAGCACCCTGTTTAAACTGTGGTACAAAATTAAGAAAGTTCTGAAGCCAAAGGTTGACCCAGTGCAATACTAGCAAGGTGTAACTCCAGCACGTTTTGTAGAAAAGTTGAAGAGGAGAAAAGCAGTGCAAAGTGGTGCTCTCTAACATTAACTAACTAGCGTACTGTTTTATTTAAAAACTGTTCAGCTCGTTTTCTGAAGCACTTATCTAACCTCAGAATAGAGAATTATGTAATTCAAGTGTATTGCAAATCTTTCCATAGATGATGAGAATTTGATTGCACACAAAAGTGCTCATTTTGATCAGGCAGACAAATAGTTAAAGTATTAATGTTAAAACATCTACATTTATGCTTTAGCGAGTAGTACTTTGCAGCTGTTTTTTAAAGCACTGACTAGCTACAATATTATTATTTTATGCTTATTATTTCTTCCAACAGCAAAGGTACAGTCATTGGAAAAGGATTACAACATTGAGAGAGGACCATATTGTGTCATGGACAAAATATTGCTTGTGTCCCCTTAAATAAAGCATGAATCTGCCTGACTGGTCTCTCTTGTAAGGCTGGACATGAATCAGATTTTAATATTTATCACAATTTTAGCCCCAACCAATATTAAAAATTTGTGTTAATAGAATTCAGAGCAAAAAAAGCGCTCCCGACTGCGGATTTACGTTTCAGTAGGAAATTTATTGCTGCATTTCCAGATTCTCTTCTTTTTTTTTTTTTGCCACAGTTTTTGAACTCAGTGAGAGGATGACAATAACACCATCATCATCTCAGTATAAGGGATAATAATCATCGCTTCAAATAAGGACACGTATCAACAAATTCCTGGAGATAAATTGCTGAAACTGTAGGAATCGATGTGAGGGAATCTACAAAGAAGTGAAAAACAGTAGGGAACCCAGGAGGTGAAAATTCCCATCATTGTATCTGTCTCTATTGGCTAGAACCACATATAAAACACCAGGACACGACCATACGACAATTAATACATAATGCACCGGCACACAGCGACGTCCTCAGCCACTTATGTAGGTTATGTTGTAGGCTCTACAAGGAGCTCCTGCAGAAGTCTAAATCGGGCCTCAATCAGCACCTGCATGTGCCAGTCACAGCTGCTTTCTGCATTATGCAGCTTGAAGTTTTCTGGATGTTTTGTGGACAAGTAACGCTGCATTAAGACAGACGTATGAATGAACTATAACATTATAATTAATGTTAGTAATTGTTTTTTAAGCCTGCCGCAGTCCCACTGTTACTACGGAGTATTAGGGCCACAGTAAAGTCAACATGTCAAGATTAAAGCCGAAATACTATTTCGTGTGGACATTGTTGTTTCGAGACAAACTGCCACACCTGCTATAACATCCACAAAGTGCCGTGTGTAGATGGGTTAGTGAAATCGTACCTCAGAATCAGTTTTAGTGACATGGAAATTATTTCTCTTTCAGCACATAAAGAGCATGTTAATAAGTATAAAGGCGCAGAACAGATGGTGCAGATAACTCCATCTAGTTAGAAAGGAAAAGACACACAAACCTGGAAGAGTTGGCCAGATTTGTACAAAATGAAATGGCTTGCAATGGGCAGATACATGGATACTGATGGTTACACCCTCACGCAATACAGAGGGTGTATGTTGCACCCCCCCTAAACCCCACCCTTTGATATTACTGTTTCAGTTTGATAGTCAGTGCATTGTGGGGGAAGCTGCTGATAGTGAAGTTGAAGCATATTACAGGTTGCATATGGTACAAGAAACCAATGAGTGAATTATTTTGACTATATTCTTTATTGCAAATGTTCATATGGTACATTACATTGCTAGCCACATGTTGCACCAGTGTACAGCTCTTTGTCTTTAAATTCAGGTGACTGTAGTCAAAAAATATGTGTTACTTGTATATTATTCAGTCTATGTGGGAGAGAGAGGGCGTTCACCATTTATATCCCAAGAAGGACATATAAAGGTTGCAGTGAGCTTGCTGTCCAGCCACTCTGACAAGCTATTTTTCCCTGTTTACTGACTCTGCTGTTCAAGGGGGCTGCAAATCTGGGTCAGTATGTTGTTATGGTCATTGCATCATCCATCGTCACTGCTTTGACCTATATTAACCCCCCCCCCAGCTACACCATGTCAGTTGTGTTGTTATGTGCACACTATTTTTAGCTTATCTCATCCATACAGCCACATTTGTTCACAATGTTGCAAGCAACTATAACTGCTTAGTTTTACTACACACCGGCACACTTAACTGATTTATACTGAATGGAATATGTTTGAGTCTTAATGGAAGTGCTCTCTCCATGTTCATGCTGAAACAATGCAAACTGGTCAGTAATTTGCACTTTGTAACTGGCGAGCCTTAATGGAAAAAATAATGGAATATATATTTTCTGTAAATGCTGAAGAAAACTCATGTTTTAACCTTGGATACGCAGCACTAAACTGAAAGGGAAAATTAGGCAGAAAGATAAAGACTGGCTGTAAGTAAAAGGTGATTGTTGTGACCTTAGATTGGCTTGAAGAGCTCAGAATGGGAGCTGGAGTGGCGCGACAGAGGCAGAGAGGCATAGTAGGGTTAGTGGCGCAGAGGTTTACTGAGGGCAGCAGACCAGACAGAACAGAATCCAGAAAGTAGGGAGTTAAGCTGATCTGGGCGAGCACTGCTAGAGTGTTAAGCTAAATCTAGAAGCAGAAAACTGCAATGAGCAGGAAGATTGGCAAGGTAAATGGAAGATGGCACAATTTCTAAGACTGCACACATGAACATATAGAGACACTACACTGGAGCAGAACTCCACCAGCTGCACATTAGTCAGTTTTCAAGTCTCTTCAAGCTCAGCTCTGACACATCGTTGCCTCCACTAACCATCAAACGCACGCACAGAGAGAGGAGGGGAAGCCACTCCAGGAGTGATTATAGGTCAGTGTGACCCAGAAAGGAATATCAAGGGAGTGTCAGAAGGGATTGCAAAGACCAGTGTACCAATGGGAAATGAAAAAATATTGTAATCTGCGGGAATATCATGATACATGAATCCTCCTTTCCTCATTACTTCCTTACAGTTAGATGGCTTTTAATTTGTAGAATTAAAAGATAAGAGCACCTTTATTAAAGCTTTTGTGGATAATAACTAGTGTATTAAATGAGGATATAAAGGCATAAGAGTATTTGTGAGAAGCTATAGGTAGTGTACTGATTAAAAAAAATTTATTTTTATTTTTTTACTTTGTCTGCTTGCCAAAGCCAAACTCTTTATTATATTTTGAAGTATATCATGAAATCCTAGTAATAAAGCAATTATTATTTTT
>VOQK01005704.1:8643-24143 GCA_015052645.1 Benitochromis conjunctus
GCAGAGCAACACGTGTCTTGTGCACATGCCCGACCGCCACACCCTCTGCATCACCCACAATCAAAAACAAAACAAAACTCTGAAGGTAGACATTCTCTACTGAGACCAAGCAGTCTATGTCTTAACAGAGTGTAAAGCTCCAAAGACGATTTATGTTTTGAAAGAACAGAATTCGCTTGGTCATTGTGATGTGTGAATCCACATAGCAGCAGAGACATTGAGCCACAGATCAGGAAAACAAAGCCACTGAACTGGAAGGAGGAATGCTACGACTGTGCCATAAGTTTCTTTGAGCCAAATCTCAAAGTGAAAGCAAGTTTCCTTTTTTATATGCAGCCAGTTTTGTGCAAAAGGCTGGACTGTGTGTTACAGGTGAGCTACATGGCTTTCAACTACAACCGCAATTCTAATGTAAAATTAAATAAAAACAGAGTGTAGAAAATGGAAACACATCAACTATCTAAACTAAGATGTTTTGCCATTTAATGAAAAAAATAATAGGTCATTTTGAATCTGATGGCAGCAACAGGTCTCAAAAAGTTGGGCTGAAAAAGGTCAGATTATAAAAACAGCTGGAGAAAAATTAGGTTAATTGGAAACAGGTCAACCGGTATCAGGAAAACCTGGACACCAAATCCTCCAGGCTAAAGTGGAGCGGGACTATCTGACTCGTGGTCAAAAGCCTGCATGGTATGAGGGGTAGATCAGTGCTTATGGACCTGGCACTATCAATGCTGAAAAATGCTTTCTCAGAGAAGGCTTTGCATATTTCAGCTAGACAATGTCAAACTGCGCACTGCATTTATTGCAACAACATGGCTTGGTAGTACAAGAATCCAGGAGCTGAACTGGTCTGTCTGCAGTCCAGACTTTAATTAACTGAAAACATTTGGGACACAATGAAAAGAAAAATATGACAACTGCTGGACTTTTGAGCACTAATGTATCAGACAAGAAGGGGACAGGATTCTTCTCCCTAAAGTTCAGTAACTGGTCTCCTCAGTCCCCAGACGATTATGGACTGTTGGTAAAAGAAGATGGGATGTTACACACTGGGATATGGCTATGCTACTTTTTGACCCTAACTGTTTGAGATGTGTTCCTGCCATCAAATTCAAAACGATATTTTTTGTAAAATGATAACATTTTTCTCAGTTTACACATTTGATATGTTTTCTATGTTCTATTGTGAATAAAATACAAGTTTATGAGATTTTTGGAACGGGGGTTGTGCAGTGTATCATCATGTTATACTCAGGCTTGACTTGGCTGCAGGGTAGCCTCCTTGTGCAGCTGTAATCAAAAAGTATTTTGCTGAATTAAATGGAACTTTTTGTTGAACTTTTGAGGGCTTTTTGCAGACGTGAATGGAAATTTCTTCTGCTGCAATGCTGTTGTGCACGCTTTTGCAATTAAATTAAGAGATGTTATTAATCAATATATTTGGTCCCCAATGGGATGCTCATTTCAAAGCACGGTCCCCATTAAAACAGTTTGAAACCCTCCCAGAAACCAGTTAATTTACTTACGGTGACATGCATTCACTCATGAGAGCATTTGTCATTGTTCAGTTTATCTGCAACATACCTGTTATTTTTTGTTACCATTCATAAAAATGATTCAGGTATTAAATAAACTGCTCTCCCTGGTCATGCCGTGAAAAGCAATGCGGTGTGAGTTTAAAGAAGCCTTTTGGTAACCGAGCGATCCTCTGTGAGTCACCGTGTAATCCTCTCCAGGATGCCTGCTATTGTCTGTCAGCGGGCATTCGAGAGCTGACGTCACCCGGATCTGCTTTAAAGAGCAGAGATCACAGGCAGAGGATGAACAGCTCAGAGCGAGACAAAGGGGCCTGTGAAGGGTTAAAAGTACACAAAGCATTCCTCCTCTGCCATTTTCCCAGGGACAGACAGAGACACAGTGAGGTACAGTGATGCTCAGACACCGAATGAGCTTCACAGAGACCAAAGAAAACAGCAACGCATGAGAAACGCAACGCAAGACTTTTTACGTGGATGTGACACTTTCTCACACATGAGATGGCCACGATGTAAGAGGAAATGATTCGCAAGTTCACTTTAACAGTTTACATACATGCATTTAACCATTTTCTACTGCCTGTTTCATTAAAAGCTCTTTATTCAAGGCTTTTCCTGGAAATTACATGCAAAACCACATCTCAACACACATCATACGACAAGACTCGTTCAGCAATGTCTCTGAACTCTGAGATACATTTCTACTTACTGGTCTACATAAAAGGTGCACATCTTCTGGGTCTGAAAAGTGAAGCTCAGACACAAGAAGCTTAAATTAATATTTTATCCTCTCTAAATGGGCAGGAGAGGGCGACTCTTGTAGCTGCAAAACCATATAAAAACTGGATAGACATCTATGAGCAAATGACCCAACTTCTCAGTTTATTTATGACCTCAGTAAACACTTGATGGGTTTATGATTTCAAATGCTTTTTAAAAGTCTTCTTCTAAACACTGTGAAGTTTATTTCGTAAATGGTGGTTTTATTTGGAGTAAAACAGATAGTAAAATGTGGTATGCTTTAGGTTGTGAATACCTTGTCAAATCTAAATGTCTACCATATGGACCAGCAGCGCTGGTTTTTCGCTATGATTCACCCATCCTGCATTAAAAGTCACGGTTTTTAATCCAGACACCAACATTTATGGATTTTCTGTATATCTGCTTTTTTCTTTATGCGGTGGAGTTTTATTCTTTTTATTTGTTTGTTCTCTAGCAATGATTTTCAGAACAGCTCCTGAACTTATGCAGTGATTTCCACCACATAATCACATTAGTTGTTACTGCAGAGACTGGAGGTCATAGGCACTCAGTGCTTGTTTTCACCTCTTTGAGATTTCACTGGATTCTCTAAATCTTTTAATGATATTATGTGCTGTGGTAAAAATGACCAAATTCTTTGCAATTTTACTGTGATATAAACCTAATTATTAACATTTTTGTTCATGCAGTCTTTCTCAGACTGGTGAAAAAAAAAAAAAAGGTTAAATCAAACACTGTAGACGCTTTGTTCTCTGAAAAACACCATCTGTTGAAACGTATTACAACTTATCATCTGCTATTTTTAATTAAACATAAACTTAAAGCGAAAAAAAGATGTTATACTTCACAAAGAGAAAATATTATTTTTCACTTCTGTAAACTGATCAGGTTTCATCCTGAACATGGCCTTTGTATAATGAATGACTGAACTGTAAAACTGGGACTCTGTGTGAGCGCTCACCTGTCTGGGACCTGTTCTGTTTGAGGAATGTTTTGATTGTTATTAATATTTTTCTAAGATTTATTTTTGGGCATTTTTCTTTATTACATGGGACTTGAGACTTGAGTGAGAAAAACACTCTGCAGAAGGACTTCAGCCTTCAGTACACAGACTGACTGCTCAACAAGGTGAGTTGTTTTTAGCTATATGGGCGATCAAATTGTAGATCAAATGGCGTTACTCAGACTGCAGGCTGAACTGACCCCTGACCCTGTAAGATCCCCTTTCCCCTCCCTCTGTCTTCAGTCTAGCCTCAGTCTGGTTGTCAGAGGAGTTTGTTAAAACTGGATTAAACTATTATATAAATAAGCTTATGTAAAACATTTTCTTTGTGCGGAGAGGCTGATTGGTGGCGATGTAGTTCTTTGCTGTTGAGGCAGAAACAGCATTCTGAGACTTGTGGGATTAACAGAAGTAGCTCCTTGATTACATAACGAGAAGGACAAACTCCCTTCTAACAGGAAGAACAAGGCTCAGGGAGGGGCGGCCATCTAAGGGAGGATTCAGGGTCACCTGATCCAGCCCTAACTATTTGCTTTAGCAAAAAGGAATGTTTTAAGCCTAATCTTAAAAGTAGAGATGTGTCTGTTTCCCAAATTCAAATTGGAAGCTGGTTCCACAGAAGAGGCGCCTGAGTGCTGAAGACTCTGCCTCCTATTCTACTTTAGGAACCATCTCTTCTAGGATTGTTAAAGTGGTTATTTTCTTACATTTTAAGCACATATTTTCAGCAGGTTTGAGCTCAGTTCACTGGTAAAACATAATTGTACCCAAATTTCAGTGTTTTGAAGTTACGCTGAAGATTTCTAAGGTGATCCTTGTATCTCTTTCAATATTTCTATCACTCTGCTCAATGTCTCTTTACCACAGGCTGCAAACAGCCCCAGAGTATGACTATCTGGCAACCAAGCTTCACAGTAAAGGCTTAATGCCTCACATTTAACCCTCAAACCTTGGGTACTTGTGCCCACACAACCCGTTCTTTGTCTCATTTGATCATGAAATTTTGCGCCAGAAGCCTTTTTTCTTTGTCCACATGTTCAGCAACAAACCTTCTCACAAACTTAACACTGTCCATCTTCCAACGACCATCTTCCTCTCAGCTGAGGGGAACAAGTCTGATGCTTTTACAAACGGTGACAAAGCAGCTACACTTCCCAGTAACTTGTGCAACAGTGTGAACTACTGAGCTTGGAAACTGCAGTTCATTTTCATACTATATTTGGTGCATTTAAGTACATTTAATTTTTTTGAGTCAGTTATGTATTTTAAATCAGTAGTTTCAGTCCTCCATACTAGGTCAATCTACTCAGGGATAAAACTCTTTTTAGGTGTCTTGAAGCATCTGACAGCAAATAAGAGGCTTAAAAATTAAAAAGGCTCCCCTTTAAGGTAAGTGTGCATATGTATATTTTTGACTGTGTATAATCTTTCTCACACTGTGGTTGTTGTGTAATTGCTTAATTCCAAAGTAATGGACAGTTCACAGAACATTACTAATTGCCAAGTATTGCCAAAACATTCATTTCCATGATGGCCATGTTTCCGGAGAACGTACAGCAGGAATGTAAAGTTACTTAAGTTACATTAACACAGTTTAAAAAATATAAATACTGTGATGTAATGAATATATATAATATAATGTTTTGGTTTTAAAGGGAGATAAAAAGAGGACAGGGATCCCTTTAGATAACTCCTTTCAAAGTTTAGAAGCCCTGAGAGCAAACATCAACCTTACAGTTGGCAAAACAACTAAACCGCCTCCACCAGCCCAATCAAGCAAATATGAATTTTTATCATAACAATGTCTAGAAAAAAACCTTTCAGCTTATCAATTCAAAAGTTGATCTGAAACTGTTAGCAGACTCAGTTATGTGGGTGGAGATGAGTTATGTAATAACTATTCAGCATTGTGCTGAATCACTTCCTGAGCCGTAGACGGAGTGGCTGGCGACTGCAGTCAAGGGTTGTGTGCTGAGCTTTTATGCTTCTGGTTTCTTAATATGGTTGAATCCCTTTTTCTAGAAAGGTGCTTTGCGCATGTTTATGTTGTGATAAACGTCAGTTACTCGTGCGATTAATATGCCGTTTAATCAAAAACGGGATCGGCTCTTTCACACCCATGAGTCGCATGATTTTGGAGGAAAACAGATCTAATTACAGAAAGTTAGAGTGACCTAAATGTGTGTTTTCAATGTTAGAAAGAAGTTATGAAGAACACACATAGGTTTAACTTTTTCTTTCTTCAACTGATTCCTATTTCCTGCTTCAATGTATTAAAGTTGGTCTCTGTCTTAATGTTTTGGCGCCTGTCACACGTTGACCATTTGATGCACATGTATATGCAGCAATGCTGACTTAAAGTTTATCAAACGTTTCCTATAAGAATGAGTGAATAAAATTTGATGATAAGCTTCAGTTTAGGAATTGCAGTTCCCAAATACTCTGTTGCATACTTAAAAGGAAGTTTAACATTAACCTAATTTTTAAAAATGTATTTTTTCCTGAAACGCATGCCTATTTATCTATTAGCAACTCTGGTTTATATATCCAATTGTATGCAGGCTAACAATTAATGGATCGTTGAGATACTGAAGATAACTTAAAAACCTGATAATTTTCATGTGACCTAGGTGTCACATGAAGCAACATCAGTACTACACACCTTTTACTGCACACATCCCCCTGCAACTCTCACTCACAGTCTGAAGTTTGCAGACCCTCAATGTGCATAAAGGCATGCAAAGGAGCTGTTATTAAATGATCCAAAAATGTATTTTATGGTTGTGTACTTCAACCCCTCCCATGCAGTGCATACTCAGTAATCTGACATCACCAGTAATGTTTCTGTATATTTTTGTTGATGTTCCAGTCGCAGGGCATCGTGACGGAAAACCAGGGTCGACATGAGGTGCTCCAGTGTAATCCTCACCTGGTTACAGTCTGTCGGCTGTGATTCAGTGGATGGAGATGCATATTTCTGTCAGATATCTCTGTGTCGGTGAGCTTAAGCAGCCTAGAGTGACGCTGGCCAGGTGCCTCCGTTTACAGTATGTGGAAGATAAGAGAGATTTATGAGATTTCATCTCTCTTAATATAACCAATACTCCATCACACAGCAGCCACCTTTTTAAACAAAGCGTTTGACTTTTTGGAGACTGAGATGGGAAGGTGAAAACTAATCTTACTGTGTTTCATCTAAGCAATCTAGAAAAGTTGTGAGACTTGTCATCATTTTGAAGCAATTTGTTGTTGCTTTGAATCACTCTGCAGTCTCTTCTTGCCTGTTTTTGGTTATTTTGAGTCTCTTTGTTTCTCTTTGTGAGTAAAAAACTACTTCCTTGGTTATTTTAAACTGCTTATGTCCTAACTCAGCTGATCCTTAATACTGTTTTGCTGATTTTAACCTTAATTTGCCAAACTTTCCTTTCCATCTTTTGCTCCTTCCTGGGGCTGACCTTTCTCACAGTGCTCTGTGCTTATCTGATTGACACATTAACATTTCAGAGTCTAAAGTGCACTTTTTTTTCACCCCTGTTTCTTTTGCTCCCTTTAGTTTCCCCGCTCTAATGGTGTCAATCATTAAAAGGCTATTTTCTTAGACTTTTCCACTGAAGGGCCTGCTACTCATTAAAGACTTTTTTTGTGAAAGCCAAAACTGAGTTCAGTGTTTATCTGAATTTGTTTGGATTGTTTCAACAGTGTGTCAGCTATTGATTACAGTTGCAAGCTTAGATGTGATGTTTGCATTTAAAAAATTTTTTTTTTTAGTTTTCAAAAAAGGGAAAAAAATAAACAAAATCCTTCATTTGACAAAGTCTTTCTGCAATAACTGGATGGGTTTTGTTGTCCTTTTAACCCCACTAATATACTGGAGGCGATCATCATCATCCTTTCTACTTTTAAATAAATGATCTTTTTGCATTGAGGGCAGTGACCAATGCAGCAACACTCATATTTGTATTTATCTGTACTTAATCTGAAATACTATTGTCTCCAATCTGATTAGTTTGTCTTTAGGTAGCTACTGAGTAAATAAATAAAAATAATCAAATACTATCATATATATATATTTTTTTACAGCTGTGTTTATAGCTGCTTTTTTATTTGTTCTGGTTGACCTGCCAGGCTAACACTAAGCTTTCCCACACTTTCCAGCGCTGCAACAGGTTTTTTTCCAAGCACTGAAAATAGGGAGGGAGGTTTGTGAGCATCTCTGGGCTCCTCTGGGTCATGTGGTGGTTATGAAGCTCAGTATTTTTGCAGAATTCATCAAGTTCACACAATGGCTAAAAAAAACAAAAACAGGGTTTGTTTCAGGGATTTCAGAATCTTAGTCAATCAATAACAAGACCCTAAAAATTAAGTACGTTTGTTCAGTACAGGAAATATCTGCTCAGGCAGAATATTAATGGTTGGCTTTGTAGAAGCAGGAGGTAATCAGTTTTGGACTTTTTACTGTCTTTTGTAGCAGGAAGCGAAAAGAATTGATTGATGTCGAGAAAGTGTTTGTATAAATGAATACTTTTGTCTGAACAAGAAGTCTAAATCATCATCGTGTCTTACAGCCCGCAGCAGCAGTGGTTATGGACACTGCTCTGACTAAATGTGGAAAAACGCAATGGAAAAACAATTTTTCATAATCTACCTCTTCATGCTCTAATGTGTTTCTTTAAGTATTTTTTCTCATGTAGCCCGTTAAGATCACATTGGAGGGTATTTGGAGTTCATGTGGCTCATGAACTCTCGCCTGGAGAAAAATAAGCAGGATTGCAGAATTACAGAATGGAACATACAGCAAATCTGCATTATGTCTATAAAATACAGTAAATATTGAGTGCCAAACAGGAGAGTTAATAATAAATGAACCATTACATGATGAGACAATGCATTGGCTACCAAAACGTAACGATCAGAAGAAGGTTTACATACAAAAAACACAAAACAGTAGGTTAGTGTAACTGAAACAGGAATCTATAAACAAGACTGCCAACAGGAGGATTAGAATACAGAGGCCAGCAAATGAAAAAAAACCCACTATATATACTACTATACTATACACAGGAAACTACCTGGGAACAGGTGAACTAATGAGTGCAGGGGAAGGAAAAAAGTACAAATACAGGAATAAATCTAAAGAAAAGGAACATAAAATACAACAGGAAACGACTAAATCAAAGACATGAAGATGGAAACACTGAAAAGAGTAAAAACTATGAAACATGAAGGCGAAAACTACAAGAATAAAAACAAAAACAAAACTGACATTTTCAAACCAAAGCAGAAACCTGGCTTTTGCAGGTAAGAGTTGCTTAATGTTGGTAAAGAGCTTTAGGGTCAATGAATATTTTTCATAGGCAAAAGAATCAAAATTGAAGGAATAAATTTAAAACATTAGATTGCACAGCACTGAGCCAAAGTATGAAGTAAGTTCAAATGTTCAACAGAACTAAACATGTAACAGTGACTCTGCAGTTCTTAATGAGGGGATGGATCAACACAGATTAACAAAATGAACGTTCAGGGCTTGGATTTCTCTTGTGTTTTTCTTCTTTTGAAGCTCAGCCCAGTCGGCTCTTTTATCTCTTCTCATTTTCCTTGTTGCTCTAAATCCGGTCAAAAGGCCAACAGTGTTGACAAACAGTGTTGCCAAGGGACAGATTTATAAACACCCCCATTACTGTGAATAGATATTAACCCTATTCCCCGTCTGCCCCACCCATGCACAGTATTTATGAACACAATAAATTTGTTTAAATTCAAGGACGCTGATATTTTGAGTATCGTGTTGAGACACTGGCTAGAAAGCGAGTATATACGAGAGCTGGAATCAGCATCGGTTGAGGAAATTGATTTGCACTAAAGCAAGGTCTAAGCATGGAGTATGTACAAACAACAATACCCCGGGGTGGCAAAGAAAACAAAGCCAGTAACATTCAGACTAGAAGTGGACCAAAAAACTGAAAGAAAAAAATAAATAAAAATAACCTCCCACACCAGAAACTTCATCTCTTTTCTACCATCCCTACATATCCACATCTACCTGTGTATGCACAGGTAGATTTATTTAGTTAGTTTACAATAAACCCAACTCTGCCATTATTACCCAACCTGTGTTTTTCCTGCTGTGACAAGTGAACATATTATTTTTACTGCTGCTATTGCTACTGTTTCTGGTGCTGATGCAGTTCTTTTATTGACTTATTTTATTGTACAACGGTCATTGCAAAATCTACAAAGACCCTCAGAGCTGCAGAAGCACCAGAACAGATCACATGATCACGTGTGTCTCCTGCCAGAGCTCAGAGTACAACTCAGCTACCAAGTTGGGTCATTTCACTGCAGACGATCTTTGTGTTTCCTTACCTGTTAAATACCATAATATCCAAGAATGTGTGCGTCCAAGTATTTGAATGAGTAATGTAACACATTACATAACAGCAAATGTAAAGCCTGGTTCAACCTGTTTTTTTTGTTGTTGTCCAGAGCCCCCTGTGTTAAAGCAAATAAAGGCATGGCGTTGCTACGTGCAGTTAAGGCTCTTGTGAATGCAACCTGAGCATTCAAAGACCAGACAGTACCACCCCTAAGCACTTAAACTGGCTATTATAAAGAAATGTAGAAGGATAAGAACACACAAGAACAAAACAAATATTCCCTCTCTTGTTTGACTTTGTTATACTTGTTATACAATGAGCTGACTTCAACAGGTCAAACACACACACACATACGTTTGCTACGTGCAGAACACACACGCTAGTTCTCTAATCCCTCAGCCTGCTGAACTTGCTGACCCCAGCGCTCCAACAAAGAACTGAAAGTACTGATCTGATCTACTTGTGACCCTCGTATTCACGTGTTCAAGTCAGATATTTCCTTTTTGTTTATTCTGGGCTCCAAACGGCTCTTAAAAAAGCTGAAAGCTCAGATGCAAAAGGACATGAACATGAAGCATCTGCAAACTCTTTCTCATGGGCACCACACTGCTGCTTACAGAATACAAACTCAAACCTGTGTGTGTGTGTGCGTGTGCTTTAGCTCCTCAGCTTTTGCAGAGGAGCAAATGAAGTTTCTGCAGAAGAGATCTTAGATGATCACTGTTACATTTGGTGCTGCTGTCAAATTTCAAATGAAAAGGTTTGGTTTTCTTAAAATGGCACATTTTTTTCGGTGTAAACATTCAACATTTTTTCTGTGTTCCATTTTGAAAGTGTGAGTTTATGGGATTTGCAAATCATTGCTTTCTGTTTGTTTTTTTGCATTTTTCCACAACAACCCAAGTTTTTTGAAATTGGGGTTGTATTAAAGGTTCACTTTTCTGTCACCTGATTGTTGCACTCGATCAGCTTTGAGTGAGGTGCGTTTGATGTGTATCGGTTTCGCCTGTCTGTTCGGTGATCTTTCCGCATTCTTATCTTATCAACAGTCAAGTAAGTTATGGTTTTTTTAGGGCACTTTTTACAGGCATACAGTCACAAAGCACAGTACAAAAACATAAGTGAAAACAGGTGATACATTACAAATCATGTTAAACACGGGATAAAAAACATAAATAAACAGACAATAAAACAATAATAACAAAACAATCTGAGCAGAAGGCTTGGTTAACCAAAAGAGTCCACAGCGTTAGCTGGAGTGGTAAACTGTTCCAAAGTGTAGGTGCCACACACTAACCTTCAGTCTTGTATGAGGAAGAAATTTTCCAGCAAACGAAGACTGAAAGCAGCAGTGTGTTTAATAAGGCGTTGAGAGAAACAATCTAGTTGACGCTTGCTCTGTGTGCAAGTATGAGAAATTATAAAACAGAATTAGCAGGGAGCCAATGCAAACAGTATAAAATCATGTGAATGTGGCACAGGCTGCTACTTTCCTGGATGGTTATGAACAGTGTGCTGTGCCTCGCCTCAACAGACTGGAAATTTTGTTTGCCAGTCTGTTGTTCAAAGTTTACATATCTGTTCTTCTTGCCTCCAGCAAACCTGCAGCTACCACGTCCACCTGGCTGCTGCCTGGCACTATAAATAAAGACTTGTGTATCACTGTGCTGCCTGCATTTAGGCGCAGCCTAGATTTGTGAATCTGTTGGTGTGTGAGAGTCACTTATCTGGGGCCAAGTTCAGCATAACCAGGATATGCATTTTCAGTTATCTGGCTAATGAACATGGACAGCTCTAATGGCTGAGGAGGCAACTACAATAACAGAAACATTTGAAGAGGTTAAATGGTGACTAAGACTCGAAAAAGTGCTGTGTAGTCGCGCTTAGGTAAACAATTATCAAATAGAAAGACAGAATTCAAACCAGCCAGTTTTACATTAGGTCAACAACTACAGGCTGAAGTGCTCTGTTGTAGAATCATGTCTCTATAAAAAGGCTTATACTGAACAATAACCGTTAGCAGCAAAGAGGAAAATAAAACTGCTCATGAAAATCGTTATCATCTCTGTAAGAAAGGAAGGATCTTTGCACCAACCCAGGGGTTAAGTTTTAAGGATAAACTGGTCGATCTTGTTTGCTGTGTAGGTGAGTTTCATAACACTGCTTTACCTTCCAGGTATTTTTAATTACTTTACAGTGTGATTGTTAAATATTAGCGCAGTCACTGTGTGTAAACACCGTGCTTGCATAATGCTAACATTAATCACTTCCCACAAACACTTCTCCTTATCAGATATAAAATAAGTGAACAGAATTTACATCCTGCAGTAAAAATCACAGCAATTAACAGCATGAGTGTGTCTCATGCTGTTGATGAGACACACTCAACAACAGTGTTACAAACATAAAGCTAACAAAATATCAGCAGTTTTGTATTTCTATTGGTTTTCATGTATTTGGTTCAGTTCAGAGTTATTGTTCATAAACCGTAT
This sequence comes from Benitochromis conjunctus, assembly GCA_015052645.1. NCBI lineage: Eukaryota > Metazoa > Chordata > Actinopteri > Cichliformes > Cichlidae > Benitochromis > Benitochromis conjunctus. The sequence goes on from VOQK01005704.1 coordinate 20,813, forward strand.
CTAAAGTATCTCCAATAAAGTATAAAGCATCTGGAAAAATGCAAATAAAAAGGTTATCTGCAGGTTTAAGAGGATCATTTGATACAAACACGTGACTTTGCACATGGGTCAGTGGGCCAAATGTAGCCTTCGTTGAAGTTGCTGAGTCAGGGTGAGTGTGGCTGCTGTAGCCCAGCGAGGTTCACCGACATGTTAAGTGTGTCGGCACATTTTGGGCTCATCTGGACCACAAAACAACCTGCTGATGCCCACGTCAAGCCTGGTGGACTAGATGCTGCTCTAAACAGCATTCACCAAACATCTGTCTGCTCATAATCTGCCTGCTAATCAGGGCTTTACACCTCACGTAGGTTTTTTATGTTTCAATTAGAAAGTATCTTTTCAGTTCATTTTAATTTTAGTCTAGTTTTTATTCTTATTTAAGGTAACTTAAATAGTTTTTTTTTTTTTACATATTATGTTCTAGTTTAGCTTTATGTGACTATAATAACCTTGACACCCACTAGAAAAAAAGTGGACAATGCAATAACCGAGATAAATACGCCAATTAATAATTTTTTAATAGCTGCTACGTGCTGTTTTGTGTTTATAGTCAGAGGTTTTTAAACTTTTCCACAATGAACTATGCTATGAGCGAGGTGTTTTTATTTATTTATTTTTTTTATCTCTAAAGCAATTAAGGTCAAAGTTTTTACACTCAAAGAGCAGTAAAACATTTCCATCATGTTCCTGAAGTGATAAAACACCAAAGAGAGCTTTCCAAGCTGTCTTGAATCATGTCACTGTCGCTGACTTTTATTGCAGTTGCACAGTGTGCATTTTCTCTGACACAGTCAGCGCTGGTTTGAGGAGTTTTTAGTGAAGTGTGCACACTAATGCTGTGTTAACATTAGCTGTGCAGAAACAGCTGCCTATCAGTCCCTCAGTGGAAGTGAAATAAAGTTAAAGTGACACCCTACATTTTATGATTGTAAAATGCAACAAAGAAATTTTGCAATGGAAAATAATCGTATCTTGAAGCACTAGCTTGGGGCTGTGGTGTGATGTAATGATCACGGGTCATTTTCTAGGGTTGCTGTTTGTGTATGTGTGTGTTTTAAGTGTTGAGATTACAGGAATTAAACCAGGTCAGTGTGCCGCAGGGCTATTTGAATCCCTCCTTCAATGGCTTTGGCCCTGCTGCCTCTCTGCCATACTCCTGTGACTGTGCTGTCCCCACGACTGTCACCCAGTTAGGTTAGTTTGTCTGAGATTTCATTTTAATTTGCTTTTGCACATGCAACATATACCCAAACCCATCCATGCACAGCTTAACAACATTAATATTGATTTACAAACATCATGTTTAATAAATGTTTGTTGATCCTTATTCTTTGTTTTGGCCTATGAGCTAGACATAACATGAATGTTGTCTATGTCAGTAACAAATTAGCTTTATCATCCTTCTGGGCTATAATGGAAAACACAAAATGAAGCTTATCCAAGATGTGAAACTGAGATACTGAGACCAAACCTATCAGAAATGTGTTAAGGTCACAGATCAAGGGAGCCAAGGGCCATTTTTCCTGTACACTTCTATACCACCCAAACGTATATTTGAAACAAGCGCAATCACCTCCTGCTGGCTATTTGAAAGAATGCAGGTTTAAAGCACTTGAGGAGTGGCTTCACTTTTCATTCCCAGAACATACAGCGGGGAAAAAAAATTCTTTGAGCCCCTGCTTAATTTGTAAGTTGGCTCTAAATTGATTTGCATGTCATTAAATGGAATAAGTATTTGATCCCCTACAACCCAGCCAGAATTCCAGCTCCAACACACTGGCTATATGCCCATGTGGAACACAGATTAAAATCAGTCAGTCACTGATTGATCAACCACAGAATCAATGTCTTCCATTCTAACCTCTCCATCTCCATGGCTAAAGGCAACAAAGTATCAAGGATGCCAGGAACAACATTGTAGACCTGGATGAGGCTGTAATGGGCTACAAGGCTATCAGGAAGAAGCTTTATGAGAAGGTGACAACTGTCGGTCTTATTTGCAAATGAAAGAAATATAAAAAGACCATCAGCCGCCTTCAGTCTGGAACCCTACTCAACATCTTGCCGACACAGGAGGAGCTCATTAATGATCTGAAGGCAGTACAATTCATTTTTATGTATATGGTGCCAAATCATGATAATAGTCACCTTATATTTTAAGGTAAAGACCCTACCTACAGCAATACAGAGAAAAGCTCACTAATCATAACCCTATGAACAAGCAGTCGGTGACAGTGGAAAGGAAAAACTCAATTTTAACAGGAAGAATGTATCATAAAGTCTTAGAGGAAAACCTATCAGACAGAACACTGAAAATGGCTCAAGATGGGTTTTCCAGCAGGAAAATCAATCCAAACAATCCATTTTTCATTAATGTGTGACAGGTGAACGTGGGAAAACCAAAGCTTTGTAGTATTGCTGTCATATTGCTGAGATAACTGTCATGAGCTGTGTGCAGGCAGGAATGGTGGACCCAAGGTGCAGACACACAGAGACTCACATGAACTCAAACAGCTTCAATGCTGAACTCAAAACATAACAAAACTGACAATACAAACTAACCTTACACAGTCAGACAGAACCACACAGCATGGCATGAGGGAGAGCACAACACAGATCAAGGAAAACACAGGGCTTAAATACACAGAGGGAGCAATCAGGAAATGAGAGACAGGAGGGAAACACAGCTGGGACAAATCAGGGCTAAAGACACAAGGGAAGCGAAACCAGACACATTAACATAAGACACAGACTTCCAAAGTAAACTGAAACCAGGAACAAACCAAAAAGACAAAACACTGGGTCGATGATCCAGGCACCCTAACAATAACAGGCTGATGTTAGATGTTTTCGCTCACCTACTGCTACTATTGTTATTATTATTAGTAGCAGTAGTGCTAGTAGTAATCTATAGCAGGAATCTGCAGTAGAAACTTCTTTGCTGGTTTCCTGTGTCTGGCCTTCTTCTGTATCTTATTCATTCTCAGTATGAAGCAAAGTGACCTGTTTTGGCTTTTTTGACAAAGTTGGGGGTTTTCATCATTCTTTTTATGTATCTAAATATCCAATCAGCCCCTTTCAGTGCAAAAAAAAAATCTAACTCCCTGTTGCTTATTTCCTGGGCAGTATTTGCTCAGTAAAGCTTTCCAGCCGTTCTTGTTTTCGTGCATGCATTGCTCTTGTTACAAATCGGAATAAACTCCTGATTTTGCCTTTTTCCCCTTCATGCATGCACTTTTCTTCCAGTATTTTTTTTTTTTTTTACCAGCCTTTGCCTTTATCTTTAACT
>VOQK01005710.1:18349-30506 GCA_015052645.1 Benitochromis conjunctus
CTAAGACTGGCCTTGTGAAGGACAGACAAAGAGCATATTGCAGGCCTGGCAGCATGGCCACATCACTCAGTAAAAGACACACACACACACACACGCACACACATACACAAAGGACCTCCTGAGCTACTACGCCAAACTGTGGTAAATTAACTTACCCAAACAGCAACACATGTACTCATCGACAAATGAATGTAAATGCATTCACATGTGTGCACATGCACACTTCTTCACCCCTTACAAAGCAGCTGGTAGTGTTGGAAAAAAGAAAAAAAGAGAGCATCTTCCTTCCTCAAGTAATAAAGCTCAGTCTACAGAGTCAGCCTGAGACCTCTATATAAGCACCTTTAAAACAGTGCCGGGGACAGAGCCTGCTGTTATCCAGTCATGTGTGGGCTCGCTTTCAAAGACCATGTACAATACACTACACTTTGAGAATACTAAGAAAAAAAGGCAACCAACAGATGTAAAAAAAAATGTGAGAGTGCGCGAGACTTCCAGACACTGCCTTCCCCAATTACAGACCAAACAATGCCACCACATTCACTTTACTCTTTGCCGGGCTCCTGACAAACCCTGTTGTGATTCCTTCAACTGGCACTCCTGTTTCTCCCTGACACTCTCTAGGCTCTAATTAGGCTTGTAAATAATTATTGCAATTAAAGCCTACAATTAGGAGGACTGAAGCACTGCCATTAGTTTCACAATAAATGTCATGAGCATTCTGCATAGGCGCAGGGAGGAAACAGACAAATGCTGTGCCATTATAGAGGCAGTCAGACAGTGAGAGTGAAAGAGACAGAAAGGGTGGGGGGTTGTATGAAGACAGTTGACATACTCACAGCTCTTAATTACAGAGCTGATTATTCTGGCAGGATTGGTGCTGGACTGTTACTTTAACTCGCATTCTCCAAAGTGACAAAGTGTGCAGGCACATATGCACTCACGAGTTAAAAAAAAAAAAAATCCCCAGACATGAATTTTAAAAAGTGGATCCTCTCAAATGGGAGCGCAGTTAGACAAGAAAGAGACAGAAGCAAGAAAGAAACAGAAGCAACTTTAGGACTGAAATAGGAGGTTAATCAGTATTTATATAAATGATGAGGAGCTTTCAACAAGCTCAAGAATAAGTGTGCTATTCAAGGTTACCTTTAGTGAGAACTTTCTGCCTTCGACTGGCCTCATCTTTTGAATGTTGTTTTCTAAATATTTGTAATTAGCTGCTTTTGTAAAACACTTATTTACACTCCCACTCAAATATGTGTTTGTCTTTTGAAAAACGTTCCAAGTGTAAGTGCAGATTCTACAGGTTCAACTTTTTTAGAAACACATTTTGGTCAGGGGCTACTTCGAGGAAGCAGCAGTCGATTGCAGACAAACAGAAGCAGAGATGTCAGAGTCTCTAAGGATGAGGTACCCTTATTATCTCATATTATGTCACAGGGCCAGTGAGTGTCGCCAGCAGAGGAGTTGGGGTGGGAGACAGCCACGAGGCATAAACTGGTTCTGAGAGATGTGCAAACATACATGGTAACCCACAAACCAATACACGACCCTGACATAGGTACGCACATGTGTCTAGAAATGTACTCATTTGGCGAGCAGTTCACCTGAAACAGAGATCAAGCTACACGGTACTGTATATTTCTTTGTACTGACCTCCACTGACACAGCAGGAGCTGAGATGTGAGGGTGGGAGAGGGGGAAATGAGAGGGAGTGCAGGCTGGGGTGTACTGGTGTGCACGGGCTTCTATTAATTAACAGCTTGATGGGGGCTGACAGGACGTGTGCTGCTATCAAATAATGAGGTTAGGATTGGCCAATGGTTCCAGGGCACAAAACCTGATTAACACTAATCCTAGCTTAAGTCAATTAACAATGCCTGCTCAGGGACTAATGCAAATGAGGTGCCTTTGTGAGGTGGGCTAGTGCAAAGGGAGAAAACATGGGTTGACATTCAGACATGTAAAACATCTCAAGATCATAGTAAAAAGGTGGACAAACATAAAAACTCATAATGAGAAAGAAGCAGCTCACTAGTATGTAGAGGTGTCTCCACCTCGACCACAAAGCGACTCTTTCAGTCTGATGCAGACAGTCAATCCTTAGACCTCATACAAACCATTGCATACAGACTAAATAAAGGAAATGTGCATTAAACCAAACATGTGAATGTGTGTCAGCACTCATGCATGTAAAGTTTAGAAAAGGGGAACTGAAACAGGGCAAAGAGGGGATCATTGAATGTTCTTGGAAAGGGTAGTTTAAGCCAGACCACTTTCTTTTAACTTGCAGTGTCATGAAGATAACAAATCATCACACGTACTTATCTATTTCAATTTTACTTAAAGTAAAAGTTCCACTTGACTTTGCACTGTCTGGTCAACCATCATGCCTGGTCGGCTCTGTGCGCTGTAGGCACTGCTGAAACCGTGTCTAAATTGGTCCCAAGTATCTTTTTCTGCATTACGTTCTGTAACATTAAAGTCCACATCAGTCAACATATAGGCAGATCCCAATATAGAGCTCAATACAGCTATGTGCCAGTCAGGTTCCACTTAAATTACTTAATTGGTTTTTACAGTCTCGATCACAGGATAGCAGGTGAAAATCAGCCTGGTTTACAGTGACACTCAGTAATTATGATTAATGTGCAAACTAGTGCACATAATAAATAATAGTGCTTTAAACGTGCAAGAAAGGTAGCAAAAGCACCCTCTTGAAGGGCGGCTATCACTAAATCTAATAACTTGTAGTCAGATTATTTGAAAAAGAATAAAAATCAACACATGCATGCAACAGACACATATATATGGATACATTACAAAGCTTTGGATCGAGGCAGTTTGACAAGTGGGCAGACAGTGTTGAAACTAGTTTCTTCAGAATGAAAAGCTAAATGGCGTCATCAATAACATTGGATGTCTGTATTGACAGTGGAATTTATCCTAATTTGTCCAGGTGTCAATATCAAGTGAAGCTGTCAGCTAAGAATCAAAGCTCGAGCTTCTAAGCTACAGCTGGTCAAACCGAAGAGCACCTGGGTAAGTAAGCAGTCATGCGATTAATTTGCTGGCCCTCACTCCAATGGCTGCCAAACTGACTCCGCTGTTGCGCTTACATCCCAGATAAAACATGGTGGCCAATCCATCAAGGCCAGTGTCTGTTGTCTGACTGACAGCAAGATGTCCCAGAGATGCCTGGTGAAAAACAGATACCTGTAAGCTAAATCCTCCATCATCATCCTTAAGGGTGTGATCAAATGTAGATATGTCATCTATATGATGACATAACAGTTTGCTCATACATGTTAGAAACCATTTGTTCATGCCCATCTTCTCAGTGGTAAGGACTTCATTGTTGTCAAACATATAAAGGACCTATTGTTTTTTGTCAGTTCTTTATAAAAACAGACCTCATTTAATCTCAGTTGAAGTCAAGTTAGGTACAATGGATCCTAAAAAAAAAAAGCAACTTACATTCATGTAAGCTCAAAAGCCAGTTACATGCAACTTGGGAATTAGGCAACATTCAGGAACTTTTGAGGGAAATCTATTCTTACAGTCTGTGGGATGCAGAAATGAGTTGCACATTCAGAGGTAGCGGAGGAAAATATTCAGCCTTCTGCTTTCTGAAAGTGATCTGTGTTCCAATGGGACTGAGTAAAGAGTCGAGGAGGAGTGAGATGACTGCAGAACTTTATAGCAATGATAACCGTATTCAGCACATTCAGCAGATTGATATTCCTAAAAGCAACCTCGTCATTGTCCTCTGTGCTGTAATGGTATATAGTCAAGTTATTGGGACTCTTTGTCTGAGTGTCATTGATAGACAGACTGGTGAGAAAAAAAACAAAACAGATTTAAGGGTCAAGAGTCAAACCCCTGAATCATCTTCTTGCAGCTGTGTGCTAGCTAGACTGCCCTGGGGCAAGCACAGGGTCAAGGCACCATGGTGCAAGGCAGCGCTTGCTGAGGTAGATGCCAGAATCCCTTTTTGTTACTCCCTCCTGACAAAATGAGAAGAGAGAAAGATGGTGTGGAAAGAAGCTCAGTAAAGTGCTAATCTCATGTCGCTTTTGGTCTGTATTAATTCATTCGGTTTGAACTTTTGCTTCCCGACGAGACCATTTGGGCATACAAACACACACACATGCAAACACACGCCCACACACTCTCACCAAGTCACGAAAAACAAAAACAAAAAACCAACAAAAAAGTACAGATATATACTTAAATGATAATGCTGGTTTATTTCAAGATTTATTATCTCACGCTCTCGTTTTACTCACCACCTGTGTTGTAGAGACTTAGGGAAACAAAGAGCGTGTGCAGCTGGGCTAGAAGCATTCCCTGCAGTGTGTCATAAAATATATATTTTTTTACATGAAACTTTTTAAATATATGCGTTTGAGTCTGCAAAAAGTGCAACACAGCAAATCTAGGAAACAAAAGGCTTTCTGGCAGCCTCACTGCTAGTCACTTTCTCTAAATTTGCAGAAACTAGATCTATAGTAGAGCAAACTTGAATTGCTTGTTATAAGCTTCAATGTGTTCCATGTCCTTTTACACACGTGTGTGCTATATACACCGACGTCTTCTTTAATAATGAGCCGGTAGCATGTCAGCTAATCTAAGCTTGGATGAGAAGTGAATGAATTCTATTTACTCCTGTCGTTATAACCACTGAACCCATTTCCCCCTAATCTAACCACACCAGCCAAACAAAGGTTCAAGGGAGGTAGGGGAAACAGAAAAATCTAGGGGGGAGGAAATGGGGGAGGTTGGTGTTAGAACAGGTTGCGAGCAGACCCCCTACAAAAAAAAAAGGTTTTAAAAAAAGAAGAAAGAATTCATGCATGGATTTCAAATTTCACAGCTGAGTACCTGGAGGAAATTGCCAGGCCTGGAAAAGAGGTCTTCTTTTCTTTTTGATAATCTGTGAGCTGTAATGTTGCTGTTCCATATATGAAGCTGGCTAAGGGAGGAAGGATGGAATACAAGGATTGGAGGCTGAGGGGGTTTAATGTTTGCTAAAGAGCCAAGAGTGTATTGGAGAGTGACAGCAGCACATGGCTGAACGCCTCTATAGGGGGAGGACTGTGTGTCTGTCCATGAAAGACGAGTCTGTTTTACAAGCCAGCTCAGTATCCCTCAGTTGGTCATGCTAGCAGGAATTTCACACTTATCCTTATAAAGAGCTAGCAATTAGAGGGACACTATTTCACTGGAAACACTAAGTCTTTTAAGGTCTATTATGCACCATTGTACACTATAGCCATAAAGCATTACAAAAACCATTGAGCTCCATTACAAAGTCAACACCTGCCTCCTTTCTTGGGATTAATTACAGCAAGATAAAAAAGTAACCACTTCAGTTTTTTTTGTGTGTGAGGATTTCTCTGAGTTTCCTTTTTTTTTTTTAAACAGTATTTTCAAAAACCTTTTTTTCAGATGGAACTGAGGCCACGCCACAGGTATCACTTCAAAACCCTTTCAGATGATAAATCTTGATTATTCCCCATGAATAATACATTATAGCCTGGCTGCTGACCAAAGCAACTGAAATAATACAGTCACTGATTCTCAACCATGTGTGATGAGTGCTTGCCCCGAGTGCCAACAGACACAGCAGCGCAAAACACCACAAAAGACATGAAAGGGAGTCATACAAATGTTGATAATCTAGGCCCTATAAGACCCCATCAGTACTGGAGTAGCTGTCACCATTTATCCCAGTATGCTGCATTGTGTCGATAAACTAACAACAAAAAGAAACAAAGGCTGCTTAGGGTCTTCTGTGGGCCACAGTGGCATGTGTGCTTGAATGTTCTCCCATATGTCTTAACTCCGCGAAAGCAGCACACTACACAAAAACTACACACGTACATACTCAAACACAAACCTGCCCTCTGTGGTTAAAAAAGAAAGAAAGAAAGGGGTGTGTTTGCATTCTCAAGAAAACAAAGCCGGATAAAAGAAACACTGGAACTATACCGGAAAAAAGGAGAAGTTAGTAATGACAGAAAGACAGAGAAAAGCTCTTTCCACACATATACTGAAGCCTTGAATCTTTCTAGACATTACCCACAGGAGGTGCATGTTAGAATGCAAATGAATCAGGGTCTTTACCCTGTCAGCTCCCCAGTACAAAGTCCATATAATATCTGGCTGAACCATGTGAGAACAGAGCATTTAATTCTCTGGAGATTCTCTCGTGTGTCCTGCCTCCTGCCTGCTTTGCCCATGAAAACCAGGCAAATGTCTCCAGTAATGAAAATACATCTAACATGAAGCGCTACATGCGATACTGACTAACAGCCAATTCTCTTGATCATAACCACAGTTTGTCTATCAAGAATCCATCAGCAGTTTTTTTTTTCTTCTGCCTGTCCCGTTTGGTACTTTAGCAAAGGCCAAGAAAGATGCCCAGCGGTTTTATTTTACCAAGTGGATCATTACAGCTTTGCCGTACTGGTCCATTTGATTGACATTTATTTTATTTTAAGTTATTACAGACAGGACACACATGACTGGGGGATAGGAAAGGGAGAAAGAGAGAAAGAAATGGAGGGAGAGAAAAACAGAGGGGATGAGGGACAGTGAGAGAAGACAAAAAAGAAATCCACTGGATCACATGTTGAAACAAACAAAAAAAACAAGCAAAAGAAAACAAGCAAAAGCAACGCAGAGCAACACAATATGGGGACCACAATAACCTAGATAAGTGTGAGTAACAGTAAATACTAAATATTAAATATTATTGTGCAGCACGCAACACCGACAGCGCACGATGTGCTTTGAGGTAGCGGCCAAAGAAGATATAGTTTGTGTCTGTGAGTACCCGTGTGTACACCTGTGTGCATGAGCGCGCTTGTATTCAACAGGTTTCTCCATGTAATGATCAGCTAGAGGGTGTGGGGAGCCATAGCTCCGCCCCCCAGGGCATGAAGTAGGCATGGAGGAGATCCAGACCCCAGACTTCCAGAGGCGCACACAGCACGAGAGCCCAAGAAAGACCACCAGAGGGGCAACCGTGCCACCCTCCTGGAAAGAGCTGAGGAGTGGGGTCACCCAGCAGCCACGGTGCAGATGCCACAGGGGGCTGCAGTGATGTGCCCGCGGGCTCCGACGACAGCCAGCCACGCCAGAGCAGACCAAGCCCCAGGCCCAGAGGCCCGAGGGCCCTCCACCACCCGGAAGGGGCCCGACCGAGCCACGGGTGCCAGGCCCTGCCAAGCAGCCACCAGGAGTGAGCCGGAACATACCTGAGCACCCAGCCCCGGAAGCTGAGAACCACCAACTCACCGACGGTTGAAGGAATCAGCCACTGGCAGGGAGTGTGGTGGGGGGAGAGATGCACACATATACAAATACTCGGCACTCGCCCAACGTGGACACAAACAGAAACGGACATGGTACACACACTCACAATCCCCTAGCATACTCTATACCCCAGGTCTAGGTACCCTCGTCCCCGGAGGGCCAATCCACCCCCAGACCCAGGATATGTTACCCTTTTCCCCTGGTTGGAGACAAGCAGACCGCCTCTGGTCCTGCAGCAGCAGGGAGGCCCAACATCCGAGACCCCGACCAGACGGCCGACTGCTCCTCCCAGCCCCCCCGCCCTGATGGCGAACAGAGAACGGGGTTGTGTGAAGACCCCATACCTCTCTCCGCCTGCTCATATGTGGTGTTGCTGCGTGCTGTTCTAAAGTGCATTTAAAACATGGGAGGGGCATGGTGCTTCCTGCCAGAGAGCACCGGGTGTCAGTACGGCCCCTCCCAAGAACCCTTAATGTCTACGTGCATTTAAAATTGAGAGGTGGGCATCGGCACCAGAGCTGAGTACTCAGACCATCCTCTGCACCCCGTATAGCGTGCCCACCCCCAAGGCCATATATGTACGTTTTATGAGAGTTTGAGTAATGTGAATGTCTATGTTGTGGAATAAAATTGAAATAAAATTTGTATTATTTCTGATAATGAAAAATGCTAATTGGTAAATCAAATAACAAAATCTCAAAAGGTAATTAAAGTTTTCTACTGTTACAGAGTTTGGAAAACAACAAGACAATAGTCAGACAGAGATCCCGGTTCAAACAGCTTTCAAATTCATTACTACAATTTCTAAAGGCAAATTATTCCATGTCTCAGATAGTTAGTGGTTTTGAATGCTTTGTGTCTCAAAATTCAAACATATCTAACTGCATTAGACTCCTTCTTGTTACAAATATGGTACTGCTCAATACCATCACAACAAATTAACCTAATGAAACTAATAGCTTCATTCATGTCACTGCTTTACAGCATTAGCTTAAGTAATGCAATTAACAGCTAGCCTGGCCCCCGTCTAAAATCCATTAGTCATGGTTATGGTGTAACCATCTATTTTGATATTATTATAATTGAATATTACTGCATAATATTTTCATAAGCTATTGGTGGATAGCAAGGCTTGCTAAATACATTTGCCCACCCTTGTGCTATTGAGGGGATGGTATGGGGCAGAAAAAAAATTAAGGGGAGCCACCATAACAGTGTAACTGTTTTATGACACCCTTTGGTCTCGATTAGCCTCACAATCTTAAGTATAATTTTGAGTTCTTGTCTGAATACTTCCTGTGGGGTGTTGTCAGTAATCTACTATATAACTGTTCCATGATAAAAGTAAATCAGTGTGGCCAAAAGAAGCTTTCATTTTTCTGGCTTATAACAGGACTGCTCAGTGCCAGCTGGTCAAAAAGTCTGTCTGTGCGCTGAAAAAATATAAACGATTTGGGCATTCTCATCTTTAATAAGAGTACAAAATCAATTTTAGGCAGTTAGTGAAAAAAAATATTATTGTGGTTGTTTTTGTTCCCTTTTTAAATCTTTTTTTTCCTTTTTATAACTACAAATAAGCACCACAATAAAATAAATTTAATATTAAAATCCAAAGTAATAGTAATAGTGATAGTAATATCTTACTTTTACACATGAATAGTAGAGTTAGGTGAATGCAATCAGCTACAATTGTGTAAGAAACATAAGGATTTTGATCTCTTTGTTGCATTTGTCTTTTCATGCCCTAGTTGCTGTGGTAGTGATACAGTAACTGTACATATTTAGAAGGGTGATGCTTTAATGTCACCGTTTCAAAATCAGCCTTATTTTGAGAGTGATCAAGTAACCTCTATCTCAGCCAGTAAAGTCAAGAGCCATCCAGATCTTGCTGAAGTCAGTTTGTGGATTACAAAGGAGGGGAGAGATGGAAGCAATGACCACTGTGACCAGAGACACGCCTTGCTGGGGATGAGACAATGCGTCTGCTGGAAATGAGCCAAGAGCTGCACTCAGTGCACTCCCCAGACGGGTTTTGAATTCAGGGTATATAGGAATTCACTTTCCTTTGACAACAGCCACACTGCGGGGTCTGGAAACATAGCAGCCACTTGTCTGTCAGTGGGAAATCCCAGTAAACTTCTCTCCTAATGAACATCAGTGTTGCTAGGGTCATTCCCAGTAGCTCAGTTCCCAGCTGCAATAATTTACTCTTAATCCCTAAAAGACTCTCTCTTTCCCCTCTAAAACAAAAAAGCAACAAGGAAGACAAAAAATATGCCTCGTGTTTAGCTTTTGCAAACCCATTTTGTTCATTGCTGGATTTACGACAACAGAGGGACATGGTTGAGAAAGAACCAGACAACAAAAAATGAGATTTCTTTAAGGAAAAGACCGTTTTAACAAGACAGTACTTATCCACATTCATTCTTGTTGATACGGTGGATTATTCATGACACATTCACTGTGTGAATGTCAAAGTGTAAAAGTTCCAAAAGGAGAATGAAGCATGTACACACATTCAAACATTTTTTTTCCCCAATCAGTATGTCAAATTTACCACCAAATCACCTGTTACGTCTAATTACTACTCCTTCAGTGGTAGCATTTCAAGTTTTCTTCAAAAGGCAGTGCCTCTCCAAATACACTGTTTACTTCAATGAAAGATCCTTTTATAAGAGTCAACACTGACTGAGACTTTCTTTTGCGATTAACTGTATTAAACACAACTTTAAAAAATTAAATTACACACACATATATAGAGAGCTGAAAACTCATTACATTTATAACATTATAAATCAAGCTATAGTGTCCCGCACTACATATGTCGGGTAAATGTGGCAATATTTTCCGTCTGAAAACAGGTTAAAGACGAAGGACTATGTGTTTTTATCGCTGTTTTTAAGGACCCTTTAGCTTTGGCTCAACTGCATTTCAGTGCCTATGAGGAATCTTCCTCAAAGTACTGCTGCATTCTAATTAGTGAATGCACAGGCTGATTGGGCACTTTAAAAATAGCTTCCCTGGAGATAAGTAAAGAGAAGGACAGCATGGGTTGAATAATATGTTCTTTTGAAAATAAAGAGAAAAACACACGCAGAAGCTCTGTCTTTAAAAGTACTCTTTGTGAAAAGAAATTGCCGTTGCAGATATCCCATTAAAATATGTGCTTTAACTGATAACTTAAAAGGGTTTCAAGGTAATAAAAACTCTGCAAACACACATTTGAGGAGCAGACATTTCCTCATCTGTGACAAAACTTGAGTGTGCCGCAATTTAATGGATCAGAGTTCTGTGCATGGCAACAGATGGGGGTCTAGCTGGCATACCCCTCATTATTGCGCCTCTAAGCCCTTCTCTCTCACATTGCCACCTGTCCAGCAGGTCTAATGTTATTCTCGCACCTGGGCAGGCCATCACAAGCTATCTTCAAAGTTGTGCTCTGAGGGCATCCGTTCTTTCTGCAACATGTCACCGCTAAAAGAAAGAGAAACAGCACACATTCGCCGAGACCGAGACCGCAGCATCCACAAATTAGAGCGACTGAAATAAGCTGCAAAGCATTTTGGCAGCAGGATACATTTTTGAATAACCTATCACTATCATAATGCATGTACATTTGCTTTGGCTAACTGTGAGGGCATTTCCTATTTATTTTGTTGACAAATATCTATTCAGCCCACACAGTCCCACACTAACATAAACATTCTCTAATCTCTGAGCAAGAGCAAAACGGTTCCAATCACAGAAAAGAGCAGATGACAGTGATTCAGATGGGCAAAGAAAATGCTCACAGGAGCAGATGAGAGATCCATATGTATGAAGATAAGCATGGCATCAAACAGCTGAGTCCACCGTGTTTAGCTTCTTCGAAAAGGAAATTCAGAAAGCGCTGCCCATGTCTTCAATGCCTTCATTGCAAAGCTACCAAAAGTGTGGCTGGTATTTACTTTGACCTTCACCTGTACGCTTGCATTTCATTTACGCAAAATGTGGTCATGATAACACCTGCTGTGGTATCACAAAAGTGGCTTTGGGGACATCCAAGGATCAGTTTCATGATGGGTGCAATTCTAGTACTTTATGAGTAACAACAAGAACATCAACATATTGTCAGGAAGCCTCAGTGGGATCACATTTGACATGTCTGTGTTCTCTGACACAATATTTGTGTTAATTAGACACCAGCCAGGCCTACTTTTTATTTAAAATATGCATGCCGCTTGTATAGTCGTGTCTTCCTCAATGTTACTTTGCTGAAATGTAATGTTGTGACATTACTGTAAACAGGGCTAGATCACATTGATTTTTCACAATATGGAGCCATGTGATAAGAAGAGATTTACAGAATCTCACATGTCAGCAATCTTTGTGTTACACTTTTTGGAGACTGGACTCAAACCAGACCCAACACTTCTCAATCATCACATGTAATTTGTTGTTTTTGCCTAAGATATCTTCAACTGAAGACAAGCATCTCATCTGTCATTGCAGCACAATTTTTGGTCTGTCCACCAAAGACGATGCCTCTGCTGAATCAAGCGGAGAGTGCAAGAGGACAACGGAGTTGTTGGAATGACTGCTTTGCAAACAGCTTCCACAATGCGTTGAACCATCAGCCCTTGCCTGTGGATACTGACTGCTACTTCATTGCATTCATTAACATATCTTTAAAACTACTCTTCAGCTCAAGGTCTAGAAGTTGATTAAAGGCATGTTTGCTTGGAGGCAGGAAGAACAAAGGTTTCGCAGTGCTGTAAGGGGAGCACAGTATCTGCGGGGCTGCTATTAAAAACTGTAATATCGGTTTAGCCTCTCAGACCCCAGCCATCAATAA
>VOQK01005713.1:0-11466 GCA_015052645.1 Benitochromis conjunctus
ATATTACTAAACTCGTGGACACTTTTCTCTGTTTCCTTATTTATATTCCAGACCACTATATTAATTTAAGAATACCTTGACTGATAAAAACTACTATTGTTATGAGCTATGTGCAGCAGCAACAACAGCATTTTAGGACTTTCTTGTCTTTAACTCTTGCATAGAGTAACATTCTTTATTTGATTGTTTTTCTCCCATACAAAACAACTTATATAAACTTGCACTAATGGCTAGTACAGTATGAAAACATACGTCCAGGACTCAGAGATCCTCAGTTTGTTAAAGAAAACCTGTTGGTGAGCTGGTGAGGTTCACAGAGGCCGTGTGGTATCCTACCCTGAGTATAAGTTAACTCTCCACACAAACAAACCACACACCGTCAATTACACGTCAGGGAAACTGAACAACCCTGCGACACAGAAGAGGCCCCTCACCAGGCCAGGACCCTGGTCCATCTACACCTGCAGGCCAGTGGCCTCTCTTTGAAGGTGAAGACGTGCACATCCTGGTCAGGGAGGAAGGCTGGTGGGAACAGGGAGTCAAGGAGGGCGCAATAAAGTATATCTGTCACCAATGGGCATAAAAATGTTCATAATAACAATCATGATACTGAGCTCACAGCCCGTTGGTAGTCAGTGGTGTTAGTTTTGATTTGTTTAAAAGGTTGGGACAGAAAGGTGACCTGCAGTCAGTCTCTTTAAAATGCTCAGCCAAACAAGCTAATGAGCTAACACTGATTTTGTATTTCATTTTAATGTGAGATTTAGAAATAAACAGGACACATTTGTATCTGAATAGCAGAAGAATTTGTAATGAAGGGTGTTTTTTTGTTTTAAATACACATTTGAATGATTTCCAACTGTGGGCCGAGTTTTCTGTTTGAATGAAACACACAGACCGACTTCCAAACACAAACGTATACCCAAGCAAAGAGCACACCGTTTAGCATTCAGGAGTCACTAAATGCCAAGGTTACTAAACCGATGCACAACTGACTTTGCAGTCTCTGCTTGTGGTCTCATGCAGGTACAACAGGAGGCGCTCTTTTACCCGGTGCTGAACCTGACCATCCGTTTTTAATCACGTCAGTGAACGTGATGTTGCAGATGACGTCTAACTGCTCACATATTCTTACCACAGAACTAATGAACAGATAGAAAAATAAATACGCTTATTTTAAGATCACTTGTATTTTTTATTGTGCAGTAAAAACATACACATGATACTCGCCTGTCAGTTAGTGTTTTATGTGTTGAGAATAACAGAGCAGGGTGTTGGCTACAACACACCATCAGCAAGCGTCACCATACTTCATTACTCAGCCATTTCTGCTTCTGTTTTTGAGCGATTTCAATGTTACGTGCTTCATTCTCCACATTCATCATTCCTTGTTTTTCTTTCATGTGGTCTTTCATAGGTTCTCCCATGCTCTCCCCCTCCTGCCCATCTGTCATTGACCAATCACATCCACAGTCAGCTAATCCACACGACAACCCGCCGTTAGCCAACATACCTGAGCCTAACTCAGAGGAAGAGGAGGAGGAGGAAGAGGAGTATGCTGCTCGATTGTACTTAGCCGTAACATATGGTAAAGAGACTTTAGAATTTTTTTTAAATTACTGTAATTTTAAGAGACATGTAGGCCATTTTGGATTGATCGATGTGAGCTGAAGCAGGTTATTTTGAGGCACGCATTCATGACACTGTTCGGTATGGAGACTTGACCTTAGAATGACCCCTGGTATAACAGAAGTGATAGTGATCAATAGATCAGCCGGTCATGGTGGACCTTTCTATGTGTTTGTTCTCCTTGTTTCTTTTTATTTCTTTTTCTCTTCCCAGTCTCCCCTTCCTTTCATGTCAGCCTCAGTACCTCATGATGCAAACCCTGAACCATTATCTGCTGTCACAGAGTGGCTGGCTGATTGTATTAACACAGCAGAGAGCGATTAGATTGGGGAGTCTGGCGAAAGGTCACTAATCTATAAATTACATGTGGTAAATATAACACTGACTGCTGTTTTCTTGTTTGAGTCTGAGTCTTGAAGCGATTATGTGAAGCGTTTTAAAAATGGAACATGTTGAAAGGAGTCTTTTGTTCTTCAGACGTCGTCACATCCTTTCTCGTTCTTCTTTTATATACATAACAGTGTGATTAAACACAAGTCATCGTTTAAATGTGCTGAATAAAACTACAATATCTGTACATTAGAACTTTTCAGGAATTTTTCATGGTGAATTGAGGGATGGTATTCTGTACTATTTGACTGCTTAAACAATCAAATATTATTTAGCAGGTATTTGATTGTTATAGTAATTGTGGGCATGGGGATGGCTGCGATTTTAACCTTTTTTTCTTTGATAAAATCCCTGCCCCCCAGTGTGTTTGGGCTTCTCTAGCTGTAGATATGAGCTCCAAACTGGAAACCAAGACACAACACAGAGAAAAGAGGCGCTTAGATGCAAAACTTTGGTTTCTTGTCATAACTGTAGAGAAACAAAGGCTCAGATAGCTACTATGCCCCTCTGATGACAGCCTTTTTTCATTTAAACATATTTCATGATAAAATCCATTTGATGACAGACCTTTTCCTGGTGTCTCTCCACATGTTTATGCAAGTATTATCCTGGAGCATGAAGATGATGACCATAGTCTGGCTGCTTGAAACACTGCAGCTGATCCAAGATATGTTTGACTGGATAGTGACAAGCACAGATGCTGAGTAGTTTTGACCAGGCAGTGACCCTTATTGAGTTCGTCATAGTTAGGAGTTTGAGAGGAAACAGACTATGATAGTCTGAAGATAGGAACTATGGTAACCACAGTTACTCAGACTACACCAGGAGGGGCCATGAAAGGGGAGAGATAAAGAGGAAAATAACTGGAAGGAAAGAAGGTGAGAAAGAGACATAAGAGTAATGTAAACGTATATAGTCATCTCCTTATATATACATCATCATCTAAACATGATCAGAAACAGCACTGTTGTAGGGTCTTGAAATGACTAGCATTGAAAAATATTTATATTAGATGTCAATCAAATACTGTATGAAGCATCATAAAGAGTGGGAAATAACACTTTTTCAGTTTAGACAGCCAGCCCTCGAAGTCCTGGAAGTCAACCTCAACGCAGAGCAAAAACCTCAAAAGCTGAACGCTATATCAGGCATATTTACAAAAATATTATGCATTTTCATTTTTAAAGAAAAGGTTTGTTTTACTCATTTTACATTATATGCAAGCCCCCCCACCTCCCCTCATGTCTTTATATTTGGTCAGGAAAATGGGAAAAAGATGCAGTCATGTAAAAGCATACATGGAAATAGAGTATAACAGGCAAAAGCATAGTTTGGACCATTCTATTGAGCTTGAAACTTAATATTGAAGTAGTTCAATGAAGTGCTTTCAGGCAACTGTTATTGTGAATTGGTGCTATATAAATAAAACTGGATTTTCCAGGCTTCTTGAAGGACATTCCAGAGCTCTTCCTTGAAAGCATAAAGCTTTCTTTCCAACGTGACCCTTCAGTAAGGTTGAGGCCGGGGCTCTTGCGAGGCCAGTCAATGACTGATAATGTTCCAGTGAGTGATTTTCTCTCAGGTATGCTTTTACTGCATTGGCAGTGTATTTGTGATTGTTTTCATGCTGAACAATGAACTGCCAATAGGGCACTTTCCATATGGTATTGCATGGTGGATCAAAATCTGATGGTACTGCATTCATTGTTTAATCTGTTTTAACAAAATCCCCAATACCACCAGCTGAAATGTAGCCCGAAAACAAGGCAGAACTTCCATTGTGTTTTATAGATGCCAGTAGACGCTCACTCCTGACCTCCTCCATACATGTTAACAACAATTTCAACCAAACAGTTCAGATTGAGATTAATGTCTCCACGAGCCCCACTGCCAATGATTTTTAGTCCAGTTCTTGTGTAATTCTCTTCCCGTTTAAAGCTGCAGCTTTAAACACATCCCTACTGCTTATACTATTCTGTAGACTGTTCTTATTGCGAGTGGGAGTGTTTAATGAAATACAGTCCATAAATTCCACTGGTTAGTCACCAGCAGCAATAAAAACAGCATCAGGGTTAGTTATCTCGAACACACTAATGGTGTTACTGTGGAGTTTCCACAGTGCTGCTGTGGAGTTCACATGGGGATGTAAACAGTGGCCAAAAAAACAGCAGAGAATTCTCTCTGTAGATGGCAGGTAAGTAAGACATTTCAGCAGTATACAATTCACATATCTGTATACCACAAGTACACACACTCCTCCCCCATTAGCCTTCTCTGAGAAGACCACTGAACATGTATGCTGTCCAATCGTTTTACCATGGAAAGTGGAATCATTGCTGAATTTCAAAGTGGAATTCAAATAAATCATTAAAAGCCCCAAATTACCATGGCATCCATTGATGTAGTGGAAAAAAGTTAGCCTTCATCCTCCAGCTTCACTGTGTTTATGCTAACATAGCTGTGTAGCTAGCCACCACGTAGCACATCATTATATAGCAGCTAGCCCAACTTCAGTAACCCTACAAACGTCACTGCTGTTTAGTTCTGTCTTCATTTCTGTCTGAAGTGATAGCAGAGCTGTACGTTTGTTCAGGAATCCCTCAGTCTGAACATGGTAGATTATGTTTAGGTGGAAACTAGCGAGCTAACTTCCTGCTAACTTCTAACTCTGTTAAACTTCATAAATCCTGTTTTCATGGATGCCTGCATGTAAAACTAAGACGGACAAAATGCTCAGCTCAAGCCGGTGGCTACATCCATCTTTAATATACAGTCTATGTATTTCACTCTTTGTGAAAGTTTAGTCAGTAGTTCAAAATGTCACTTACACCTTGCAGGTTCCTTTTTTCTGTAGTGGTTACTGGAGATTGTCCCCAGGCCCCTGATGAAAAGAAAGTTTGAGCGCTCTCGTGCTTTGTTTTGCTTTAATTGTCAAACTTGACACTTGAACTTTTTCCTCTTGCAGAGGTCCGAACCCCAGCAAAGTGCTGCAGCAGCTGCTGCTGCTCCAGCCTGAGCATCAGCTCGGCATTTTCCACACTCTGCAGTCCCACCTGAGAGGCAAGGGCATGCTCCCACCTGCTGCTGTCCAGGCCGAGTGACACGGCACCACCTCCGCAGGGCGATGACCTGGGAGGGAGGGTGCAAGGCGGTTTTCAAAGTTGGCGTAAGCATGTACACGCAGTCACGCATGCAGAACAGCCGTATGGTATGTGTGTGATTTCTGGCGTATATCGGAGCATCCATCGTCATCCTGTCGGCTCTTTGTTCAACTTCCAATCAGCGTAAAATCACAACTTTGAACCTGAAGTGACTCTCCAGACTACGAGGAACAACTAGTGGGAAAGAAACTTTAAAAAAAAAAGGTGGCTGCATTGCTTTCCACTTGGACTGGCATCAGCTGCAACACACTTCACGAGTGAGCGGGCTGTGGTCATCCTAAAAACACACACTGAAAAAAAGATGTGCTCGCTCAACAAAAGTGACTGTAAAGCACACAGCTTTCTCAGTGGATGGTCAACATGCAGATTCGCTGTGGACGGCAAATATTGCACTAAACTTAGATTTTAAAAAAATGGATTTAAGAAGCTTTTACCAGCATAAACTGGGCCCAAAGTGTTGTGCACGAGGACCTGAGCTACAGCAAACAGACTGTGTACATGAGTGTTTGTGAAGTGACGATGCAGCAGGGTTGTCAAACATACTGTAGACTGTTTTATAGGCATAAAAAAAAACATGCAGCGTGTAGTCTAGTCCTCTTGTAGGCTACAGCTAAATGAAGCCATGCTTATTGTCCACTTCTACAACATTTAGCTTTTAGGTTTCCGGCTAAATCTAAACTAACTCGCACAATAATAGTCAAACGACTGTAGGCATGTGAACACAGACAGCAGAGCATCAGCTGCACACTCAGCACTCGAACAATGTGTTGTACATAAATCTACTGAAACTATTTAGCTGAATCAGTGCGTATATTACTACTTTATGTGACCTGCTGCAGAAAAAGACTTTTAAGCTATAAGAAATGATATGCAAAAAAAAAAAAAAAAAAGGAGTAACTCGTTTGTAGCTTTTAGCATGAAGAAATTAGATTTTTAACAGGCAGCGATGTAGAGGTGTTTGGGTGCACCTTTGCTTGAGACTGTAAAAAAAAGAAAAGAAAAAAATGTCATTTAAAGGAATAGGTTGAATAGTGGTTTGTGGGAAATGTAGTCACTGGTTTTCTGTCTTTGAGCTGATAAAAAGAGCAGTAGCACTGTCCTCTCTGTATCTATAAGCACAGCAACATAGTAGAAAATATAGAAAATATTATAAAGATCACGGGAAAATTCAAAGAAGTCGCCAACTTGGAGCGGCAGAATATAGTTTTTTTAGTTTCATTACTATACTTATTATTTTAATTCAGTTTAGTTTAATTTATATGGCACCAAATCACAACAGCAGTCTCCTCAGGCCACTTTACATTGTAAGGTAAAGACTGTACAATAATACAGAGAAACCCCAACAATCAGATTTTAATCGGTGGAAAATTTCACTCGAATGAAAAATCTCTTTCAAGAGCGACGTAGCCAAGATGGCGGCAAACATAAACATCAAATGACTCGGTGAGCTGCAGTAAAAGATCAAAGTCACAGCAGGGACAGTTTCAAACAGAAAAGTTACTGTACTAATTTCTCTCCTTTACAACTCAATTCATTTCTCATGTCCCGGGTGTTTCCTGGTTTATTATGGAGGTGATCATACCTGTACGGCGACGGTAAATGGATAGTACTTAATACGTTTCACTCGAGCAGTTTTGGATTTGACTTGAAAAATGTAACCAGAGGTGGGGCTTGACTTTTTTTACTCATTCATGACGTAGCTGAAATAATAGTTCTACTGTTCTAGAAATTGGACAAAATTGCAAATTTGATATCATAAAATAATAATAATGATATCCATTAAAATAAAAAACATTAGAAGAAATTGTGATGTTCAAGAAAATTCCAGAAAGTATCTCTCTGGATCCACAGATGCATTCGTGCATGACGGGGAGCTAATTTCCATCCTCACGAAAATCCCAAAACACGTACTGTACAGATCAGATTCTGCAGGGAACAACTTTAAGTTGGTGGAAAACTGCGACAGCCTGCAAAGCGGTCCCAGTCTCTGCATTGGGGGGGAAAAAATCCTTACTCTGCACATTGTTTGAGAAAAGCTCTGCGAGGTTGCTAATTACCAAGTCGGTGACAGAGTTTGAAGGGCGCGTGTTGATCTGTGAGCTTTAGAGGAATGACTTCACATCAGACTCTGGGGAAGAAAACAAATGAGCACATTTCCCAAAATGTGAAACTGTTTCCTTCAACCAATGATTTTAGTTGCACTGTGGGGGGGTGATGGTGGTGGTGTTTGGGTGGAGGTTTCCATCAGATCATTTTTGGATGCTTTAGGATGTTTTTGCACATCAAATCACTGTTTTCTAAGTTTGAATGTAGTTTGCAATACAAAATGTTATCAATGATAACATGAGATTAAATGTAGAGCCTATATACTGTACGAGGGAGTGTGAATACACACTTCTTTAGGTGTATAAAGAACTCTGGGAGGTGGTTTTATTAGCTATATATGCAAGTTGTAGTTTGATTCTTTAGAGTATGGATTGGATCATTTTAATGTAAGAGGAAATGCGAGGATTCATATTTATGCTTTACACGTGTTACGAGGCTACGTTTGCAAAGAGATTCTCTGTTTGAATCCGGATCCTTTCACAGAGACGTTTACCAAAGCACCGTTTGATCAACACTTCCGTTAGTGAGAAAGTTCTGGGTCGCAAAGAGTCGGACCTCTCCTGTCCCGACTTTCTCTGCTCATCCCGAAACACTCAGACCTGGAAGGTGAGAGTTTGGAATTGGGTTGGAGTGCTGACCTCTGGATCTGAGGCGCATGCATTGTGCTGTTCACGCGCTTCAGCCGTCGGTCAACGAGGATATCATCATTTATTTGTCCAGTTTGTTCTGTTCGTGTTTTCGTCGTAGATTCCAGGATGTGAACGAGAGGTCATGGTTGACTTTTTGGGACCAGCTGTATTGTACGGTGTAAGTCTTGTAACTACTGCTTCACGCGCTTTTCTTTACGCACCCCTCGCGTGTTGAGCCTTCACATGAGCAGCGACGCATGCAGACGTCTGGACCGTGTCGACGCTAAAGAGATCCGACCAAAAGCAGGAGCTGACACAGATTTATCTGTTAGAATGGATTTATATGGAGCCTGGAGTGTGTCACTGGAATAATCTGACTCGCAAATTCATTGGTTAAAAAAATCAACATGTGTATATAAATTAGCTGCTGTCCCAGTTAATAACTCTGTGTATTGTCTTGAATGATAGTGAGCGAATTTTAGAATGTAATTTTTAAAGTGCCTTTTATTTAAAAAAAATATATACTTTATGTTAAATACTGTAGTACTAATTTAATAGCGTCGGTCAGTCTGACGGTGTTGATTCGTTTCCCAGTGGGTGTTGGAGTGTTTGCTGTTCTTTTACCTGTTTAATATTTATCTTTAGTCCTACCCACATTCTCTCCAGAGCCCGTGTGTGTTGCACTCTAGCAGGTTAACCTGTTAAAATAAAGCTTACACTGCACCGCTGCACCATCTTGTGGTACAAAGTGGTAGTGCATAAAGGTACAGCCCAGTCTTGTTTTTAACTTCAGTTAATATCTCATCTGTATTTAGCCTTTTTTTTTTTTTAAACAGCACAGTTCAGGTAGTAATCTGGAAAGCACGGAGGGAATGAGCAGTGTGGGTGGGACTCAAGTCTTTGTTACCTGGCCAGGTGAGCTATAGCTGTGGCCATCTAATGAATCTTTAATCGATATACTTAAGATGTATATTATTTCACTGGGACACTTGAGACCCATATTTACAGCTGTAGTTCCACGACACATGTGCATACTAATTTATATTTTCTTACCACGTTGCACACAAAGGTAGAAAAGAACAGGTAGCTATCAGGTAACGATGCAGACTTTCAGTTGGTTGTGTTTTTAATTTATCATTTTGTCTACATTTTGTTTGATTTGAGCAGAAATGTTTTCTAATGAGATGGATGAGAAAAATGCATATCTGTCTATTGAGGAAAATGCTGTTTAATATAATGTTCGAAGGTAAATAAAGATTTTTTTCTCTAAAAAGTTTTGTTTTTCTTCCGATTCGTGTTTTTGATCATGAAAAGACAAACCAATCACTTTTACATTACAGGATCAACTTCAGATTTATTCACAAAACAAAGCCTGACAGTTTAAAAAAAGATTTTGCACAGAGTGAAAGAACAAATGTGGCGTTTGCACTGATACAGCCAATACTAACACACATGTAAGCATAGAGAGCTCCTCAGACGTTTCCCATCGCCGCCACTGAGCTTTAAACACACCACCGAGCAGATAAAGACAATAAAAATAACGTCTAAAGGAAGCAAAGGAGTGACTGGGATGTAATATATAAACAAAGATGGTAATTTTGCCATTTTGTGTTCATTATTTTCACCATGAGAAATATCAAGATGGATGGGAAAGTTATACAGTGACAAAAATCGTAACTTTGCTGCTCGTACCAATAACAGCCACCAACACCAACACCAACAGCAGGATTTTGGCTTATCCGGGCAACTTGAGATTAAACCTGGGTTTTAGTACTACAAATGTGTTCAGCAGCCTTGTTGCTTTCAGTCCCTTTTGTGTTTAACCACTTCAGATTTTTCTAATACACTACATTAAAAATCAGTCACTGCTGCCCACGTCACCCCTTTCAAGCTGTTAGCTATGTTATCAGGTTGATAACAACCTTCGTGTGACTGCTTGGGGCTGTTAGGGTTAGTGAAGCCAGATAACAGAAAGATATCCTGCATTTAACTTGCTTCCAAGTACAAAGCCTGAATCATCAGTCATGAGTACCCTCAAACTCAAACGATACGTATGCACTGTAGTGCAGCCGGGATATGAAAGCAAAGCAAACACAGACATGAGTACAACAAACCTTTCTGCGTCCCCTGGACGGTTTCTATTAAAGTGCATCATAGTTTTCTTTGAGTCAGTCGGAAAAACAAAAAACCTGCATCATGGAGCAATATGTCTGGACTAAAGTGGCTTCAGTACAACAAAAACAACAGCGCCCCCTACTGGAGAAATGTTTACAACCCCCCCTATTTAAACAAAGACTTGTTTAGGTGAGTTAATTTGGTTATACGCAAAATCTTCAGTTTTTCCTAAAACCTGGTGTTAATGCAAGAACAAACCAAGCCTTAAACAATCGTGCATAATCTGACATTTTCTACATTTCCATGTTTATTTCATTTTTGATTTCCCCCAGCTCAGTTTTTGAAATTTAGAAATCTGAAAAATTGGAGTCATTGGTAAAATATTTATAACCTTACTTATTATGGTGCAAATTTAGCTTTTTTCTTCAACTCATTCTTTCTTACACTTCCAGAAATGACGAAGACTGCATTTACAAAACACCTGAACTTGCTGTATATGTGAAGGGAAAATTTATTTATTTAGTTTTTGGGGGGCTTTTTAGCGACAGGGCAGCCGGGCGGGGTGGGCGGTGGGGGACGGACATACAGTCGACGGCCTCAGAGCGAACCCGGGGCTCTGCAATACCCTCGTCACACCCCAGGAAGCTACAGCGACGCCCCGAAAACTTAGATTTTGACATATTTTATATAAATCTGGGCGTAACAATCATAAAGTCAAAGTAACATATACAGAGTACACGATGTGGACGATGCAATAGTGACATAAATTTAAAAAGGTACACATTACTGCGGCTATTAGACACTAACACACACATGATGGAAATATAGTGCAATTTGAAAAGTTATGGCCTCTCCTGATGTGAATTATTTTTAAAGTGCCAACAACTCCTGCCACACCGGCGTACGTAAGCCGTCAGCTCATGGATGTCCTCCTGCAGGGGAATGTGTCTGAACATGCTCAGAAAATCCTCGGTGGGTGATTAGAGGCTATTCTGTAAGGCTCAGTTAACTCATAGCGGCCGGACGGACTGTGCTCTGCACATGAAGTAATAAAACTAACACAATGATTGAATCACATTGATTAACTGCTGATTAAACCTGCACAGGTACTCTTCATGTTACTGTAAAGAAAATAATGAACGAATAGGTTCTGGCCGTCAGTACCAGCTATGTGCTTCACCGCTCCACCCCACTAAGTATCTTCCTAATGAATCTCCTTCAGTGCAGATGGTTATATCCCATTTACAGCGATGCGCTCAACATTTGAACCGGTCTAAATGCTTTCCATTTTGTTGCCGGTGTGAAGCCCAACAGGCTCCTCATGAGGTCAAATATAAGCACATTCACAGACCAAGCCCTTCAGCAACATCGCCTCTCAGATCTGTCAGTTAGCGTCAGTTCCCTGTCCACGTCCCCTATGTAACTAGAGCATTAAA
>VOQK01005713.1:26414-42754 GCA_015052645.1 Benitochromis conjunctus
TGGACTCAAAGTCGAACCCAGCGACCACTGAGCTGTTTGCAGGATTTAAGAACCAGGACTTAAGTAGATAGTTTAACAAAAAGCAGGTTCTTTACAGGAAAGAAGTGGAAAGTGGGGAAAATAAATGACTGCACTTGTAAAGGACATAACATCAGGCCTTTACAAATCAAGAAAAGCTAGAGAACACAAGAACCTGTGATCGGGAATTCACTGATCTGATTCTTGGGTCACAATCTTGACTGAGAAGCTTGTATCGGGTATTAATGACAATGGGCCTATCTGTGGGGCCAATCTATTCATTTCAGTTCTGTGTTGTTCTGTGATTCTTACACCACGAGCCAGCAGCGGTGCATACAATAGTGCATGCACTATGTTGTGTCTAATAGTGTGCAGGAGAGCTAACAGCAAAGGGGGTTTGGAGTTATTTCACATGTGCGACTGCAACAGTGTCCAAGCAGAGTCGAGCAGAGTGTTCACGAGTTATCACGACTCATTGTAACAGTGACAATATTAGTTTTGCACTAAGATAATGTAACTATACATAACAGATATAAATCTGGGAAATGTTTTTGTGTTTCATGTGTCTGAAAGAAAGAAATATCAGCCAATATATCAGATTTTTAAATGACCAAGTATCAGTATTAGTGTCAGTTTTAAAAATCCTGTATCAAGAGTTTTTATATCGCACTTAAAGTCCTCCAGAACATTCTCCACTCCAGGGACAGATATAACATTACTGTCCAGCCCAAAGTCCAGCTCATCACCATGGCTGTGGTCGTCTGCAGCTGTGCAGGTAACTCTCTAATGTATTATATGCTTTGGAAAAGTCAGAGTAAGTGCAAAACAAACACAAAAGACCATTTTATGCTCATTATATCTGATTATGTAGGCGAGGGAACTTAAAAGGATTATTGTATCATGCAGACCTGACTAATATAATTGCATCATTTCTTCTTTGACTCACTTGGGTCTAAATTGCAGCTCTGTATTTCTGTCCAGTCATTAATCCCCTCATTTATGTTCTGGTCATGTGTCGGTGCAGAGCGGCGGCGTCAGCGCGGGAGTCTTTCATTCCTCGTCATGTCACTTTCTAATATGAAGTGTCAGAGCTGTCAAGTGTGATTATGAATCCCTGCCGTTAATCGGAGACTCTGAAAGCGAGAAATGGAATGAAAGACTTGGTCCCAGAACCAGTAAAGACTGCTAATCAGTTAAATGAGTTTTCTTTCAAAGGCACACAGTGGAGAGTGGTTTCGATCTTCTTACATAAATCTTTATTTCAAAATATAAACGCATCCCTTTAAGACAATTAGGGAACAATGAACAGTCCTTAGCATTCAGGATTATTACTGCAGGACATAAAAACTAATGTTAAAACAAACTGAAATCTTATCTCTGATCCAGATACTGAAAAAACACAAAAGCACTTTCTACCAGCGAAGAAGTCATGTTGGAAGAGAGCTGGTGCTGCAGCCTTCCGGCCTTTATTTACAGCCTGCTGAGTTTACAGTTCGTGCAGCGCCGGCTCAGAGCAGAGGATATTATTGATGTGTCTATCCGTGAAACGGCAGCGGATTGGTGATGGAGGTCATTTCCATTACACCTGGCTTGTGTAGTGTCAACATGGCTCAGTCTGAGGCAGATGCTGTGGGAGATTATTTGGCGTCGAGATGAGAAAGGCATGCTCCTTTGATCAGAGCTGGGGGAGCAGCAGAGAAATTGAACTCATCACTCTGACCTGCATCCAGCTTCATGGAAGAACGGGCATGGCTCAGACATTAAGTTGGACTTCAGGTGGCACTTGAGCTTGTCAAGCAGGCTTTTGTCATCGCGATCCTTACATTAATGAATGCAGTCACAGTCTTTTTGGCTATAGATGAATCTGACAGCAGCGTGGCAGTGATAGTGGTGACAGTGGGCAGTGGCCTGTTTACTGATGAAGGGCCAGTCTTATTACAGCCACCAAGGAGGTTATGTAATTGGGTCAGTTTGTCTTTTTAAAGCAGGACTGCAGAAGAGTCGAGGAGCTTTGGATGGATTTGAATAAAACTCTTACTAGAGGTAGGACTTGGACCAATTTATGGATGTGGATCAAGGAACTTTTGGGAGGATTCTTTACTGTTATGACAGTTAGGACAAAGCTGAATATTTTAAATATTGTGCAGCAAACCTTGGAGATATTGGGCCTGTTCTCTTCCATGTTTATGCTCTTTGAATGGGTTTAAAACTCCCTAATGTAAGTATGTAAACTATAATATTTTCATTCCACTGCTACAGACTTCCAACACAACTTCTTCTTCTTCTTTTCCACCCATGCCATCGAGTGTATTGGGCGACAAGCTCTCTCTACCGGTCACGATTTCCAGCGAGCTCTTCAGCTTCATGCCCAGAGATTAGTGGAACAGCTTCTCCTTGTCATCTACCTGCTTCCTTCTTTTTTCTGGTTCTTATTTGGTTTATAAGCACGCTTTCTTTACATATTGTATCATGTTGTTTATTCATTTTCTATCTGACCTCAAATACATGTTTTAAATAAAAAAATTATTTTTTCTTTGTAGGCATATACAGCAATTTCTTTATATTTTCTGCAAAATTAAAGCATAACTTGGACTGGAGACCTGCAGGGAGTTTCAGATGTAAGGATACAGAGGAGGCAATGAGCCTTTACTTCAAACCCTATTACACAGGAGTCTTTGCTACCGCACACCCCAGCCACTGGCTGTTGCAGAGCTCGCCCAAATGGAAAATGAGTCTTGAGAAATTTGCCCTATTTTCCTTCTTCCTCCCTCGACACAGTGGAAATAATTAATATGGAAAGAAAATAAACGTAATGAGATAAAATTTCAGAATCCCACAGAGACCATTTCATGATCTGTGTAAAGGACATTTAATGATTTTTGGTCTGTCATGTGAAAGAAAGGAGCACAACAAAACGTCTAGTAATAGATGTATTTGTGTCAGATAGTGTAGACAGAGGCTGTTAGGCTTCTGTTTCACTTGGACCGCTGTGGACGTCCACATCTGTTGCAGTTTGGCTTCGGCATCTATCTTCTCACTCAGCTTTTTGCTGTTGTTGCTGACAGCTGGGGTTCTTGCATTGCCTTCTTCTGTTGTCAGCCATCACTGTGTCTGCAGCAGCTTGTCTGTCTGAAAAGATCTTACCTGCGCTGACTGCTTTCTAACCCATGAATCGTCCTCTACACTACTGTCGCCACATGGTTGCTCCTGTCCCACCTTGCATTTTACGTCCTGCTGCTGTATACTGAACTAGACCAAGAGCATATTCACATAGCTTGCACCTTGACTCCTGTCTGCTGTGGTACATTTCCTCCTTTATGAACCTGTCCTTGTGCAGCCATGATGACAGCCTCTAATCTGGCCTTCTGGCCAGCCTTCTCTAGCCACTGGTAGGCTTTTATAATCTCAGCCACTTTCTCGAGCTGTCATCAGTACATATTTCCATGTTTTCTCTTCCTCGTCATCATCTCTTCTTCTGTCTGAGGCACTCTTGAAGCGATTGGTCCTGGGAGACCATCTTCCTGATGTATTCGTGGAAGCCCCTTGTTTCATCCATGGACAGTGACTCACTAATAGCCCTCTCGTTTCGTTATGCAGAGAGTGCCAAGCTGCTGGAATTTGGATGTGAGCCTTATATTCCATATATTCCATAACATCACTGGCTTCTATCTCATGGGTGTCTCATGACTAGTAGGGCATACATGTAGATGACTGGGGTCCTATAGCAGATCTGAATATGGATTGATCTGTGCATCAAGCGGAAATGAACAGTATATTAAAAAATAATGAAATAATTTCTTTATCCCCAGTGCAACATTTCAAAGTTCTTCCTCTCCCTCAGACTATTTTTAATTCTGCTAGATTTCTTTCTGCTCCAGGACCCATCCTCCTGTTGATCATTTCTGTCACTGTGACTAACATTCAGGCTTCCTGATCATGGCTCACCTGGACTGATGCCCCTCAACTGACATCCTTCTGTAACACATGATCCATATGACTTTCCTGCCGTGTACAACAGCCACTTATCTTCTCTGTCATGACAGTATGAACTGGATTCTACACAAAAGAAACAATTCAACAGTACAAATAAAAAAGTAGAACTTCCACTATGGGATACAACTCAAACATTATTGATGGAATACTCATCCATGTCATCTCACACCTGCAAGATAAGGATCAGCTTTGAAAATGCCAAGGTTTCTGTTAGCCTTTATGTTTAAAACCCCAAAACAAAACAAAATCTTCATCAGATAAAAGGTTTCACTTTTGAAACTGCATTCCAGCCAGTGCGGTCCCTCTCCTGCTCTCCATGAACAGGACTAAAACTCATGAATGCTCAAAAGTGATACAGAAATAGCATTTGGACTAGCAGACAACAAATAGAAATCTCTAAATGGCTTGTTCCTTGTCCTGCATAATAGTATGGAGATATCTAATTGTTGAAATGAAAGGCCTGCTGATGTGTACAAATAAAAAAAAAAACAAGGTCATACCACTTGTTCAGTAATCCACAGAACCCAAAAACCCATTAGCAGTGCTCCTTCCTGTCTCTAGTGAACAAAGGGGTGAAAACATCGTGCCCGTAGGCTGGGAAAGCTTTCATAATATTGCATGTGCTCGTGTGAGTTCCACATTTACTGTGTTCAGCTCTCTTCCATTAGACATAATTCAGTGACTGCATACAACCATGATGTATAGAAAATAAACTTCATTTGTGACACTGCGTGACATAAAGCAAGCAAAATGTCTTGTAACAAATTTCTTGTCTCCTCATTTTTATGGTACAAAAAGAAAACAGGGCTGAGGAACATTGTGCTCATTTATTATAAGCACACGAACACTTTTAGCAACAAACCAACACTAAGTGTGAAAAGAAAGTGTGTGTATTGATGGATTTCATGCACTTGCACAACAAATGACTGACAAGAGCAAGCATAGTTATGCACGTGTTTTTGAGGTTTAATTAGCTTCCACATGGGTGTAGTGCTTTGTACCACAGGAAACAAAGCAAATATACCGAGTCATAAATAAAGTGTGCACTGCAGAAGCGCCATATTTTTCCTCCACGTTATTTTACAGGATTGTGATGTCTTGTGCACTTGAGCGTGCATCCTCGCAGTTTTGAGTGCATTATGGAGCCAGTGTACCTCATCTTGGAGCATCTGACTGCGATATACTGATCAGCGCATACAATAAATAAAATGGGGACCCCCTGAAAGAAAAAGTAAACTGGGAACATTTTAATTGTTGAATCACCAGGGTCTGTAGTCAAGAATCCTGTGATGTGAAACAAATGAACCGCTTGCTCACAAAGACATAAAAAATGTCTGCAGTAAGACCTCAGTTCACCTGGGGTGGCAAAACCTGATACAAAGATGCATCTGCATGAAGTGACGTCCTTGTGGAAACTTTACGCATCAACCTAACCTGAGGACAGGCAGGCACAGTGCATGCTTTCATGTGTACAGTAAAAAAAAACAAAAACTAATGTCATCGTTCCACAAAGCTCTTTATTCTTTTTCTTCTCCGTTATAATCATCATATAATCGTGTAATTATTGTACAGTGTATTTCACACATGCATGTTTATCCTCTGTGACCACAAAGTCAAGACAAATTTCATTATTTTTTAATATACTGTTCATTTCCTTTTCTGGCTCCTCCTCTCAACCCTTCTCCCCTCGTCTTCTCTCCCTCTTCTCCCTCTTTCTGCAAAGTAGGTCACCATCACATTGACTCCACTTCCAATCTATCATTCGTGGAGTAGCATGTAATTGCTCTTTAATCTTGACACCACTCGTGCAGGAAGTTGAGTTGTAGCTGTGTGTGAGTTTCACAGTGTGTGTTGTATGTAAAGACATCTGACGTAGGGTCCACTAATGAAAGGTTAATCCCTCTCAAATATCCAAGCCTTGCACTCTCCTCTGATGGGTAAGATCAGATCATCTGGGCGGCGAGGGCCAGCCGGTGAACAGGCTGTGAAAAGGACAGTGACTGCAGGGTAAGACAGGATCAGGAGAGAGGACGTTATCATTAAAGAGCATCAGTGAAGGGTTTTAGCGGCACACACAGTGACTCTCTATGCCACACTATGCCAAGACAGTGAAGCTAAGAGGATAGACTTACATTAGATGTCTGGGTTCAGATACGATTACTGCTGTGGGTGTTCATGCTTTGTGAGGAGATAGGAATGAACTTTGCTGAAAAGCTCGTGCCTGAACTAAAACCTAGTTTTCAATATGCTGGAGAACCTGCAAGAGATTACTGGGAGATCTCAGTGGACTTTACCTTTCAGTCTGAGGACAATTATATCAATGCGCCCACATAAGAATGACATCGTCTGAGAAAACATTGCATTATGAAAGTTTGCACCACAGTTAATAATTTTTATTCTTTATTATTTAATTCATTTGTAATTTATTTAATTCTAATTCTGATTGTTTGGGATGATGCCGGGTGAGTCCTTTGGCGTGAGTGTTTCGACCAAGCAGCTGCCACAGCACTGGACACAGGATCGCTAATGGCCACTTCACGGCTGTCTTCAAAAGCGAGTCACTCTTCATAGACGCCCATAATAAATGCCCATTTAACTCTATAGGTTAAATGCATGTGTGCAGCTTGGTACAAGAATGGGTTTGACTTCTGTGGATGGTATCCCACTTCATAACAACTGTGTTCATCGTATATGATGTCCATAATGGACGTTAGATTGGCTAACATCCACCTCCTCCTCCATGGGGTCTAGAGCACCAGCCAGGACAGAACCAGGCCTCTTCACCAGTCTGTAAAGATCCTCAGTAATGTCATGCACACCCCAAAAGACCTCAATCCACCCAGCAGGTGACTGGGCTGACTTTGACCCTTCTTGTAGAGCGCTTGAGTGTTTTCTGTTCCAGTTTATTGTTAAGAAAAACACTCAGGATTCTCTATCTGTCCACCACCGTGATGTTCAAACCACGTTCACCTGTGCAATCTGTGCTGGCCTTCTCATCAAGCCAGCCACCACCTCCTTACTGATGTTGATGTGCAGGTGAGTTGAGTTCACACCAGATGACAAAGGCAGTGATGATCTTTTATACTATCATCCCAGCTCTGATGCTTGACAAGCTCTTCTAGGTGAATGCGCCTGCTCCCACCTGTAGGTGGACTTCCTGTCTGACAGGAAGTAGCATGTGAGACTGGGCAGGCATGTCTCAGACTTTCAGTACATCACCATCAGTTCCCCTCAGGGCTGTGTACTTTATCCTCTGCCCTTCTGCCTTTACATCAACAGCTGCACCTCCAGACACCAGTCCATCAAACTCCTTTACTTTGCTGATGACACCACATTCACCAGGCTCATGTCAGGTGGAGATTAATTTAATTTAACAGCCTGGTGACCAGGTGCATTAGTGGACTTCAGGTTGAAACCTGCCCCACCAGTTCCCATCTTCCTGCATGTCTGCCTAGTGGAGCCAGTAACTAATGTGGTAGCTAAACATCTGCTCCCTCATTGACAAGGCACAGCAGAGGATGTACTTCCTGTGTCTGTTGCCTGTTGTTGCCAAAGAATTAATGTTGATGTTTAAATATTAATGATGAATGCTACAAGTGTGACTCTTAAGGATAAAAATCATATGTGACAAGTTGAGAAGAAGACTGTGTCTATACAGCTACAACTGTGACATCGCAGCATCCAGGCCAAAGAACACCACAGTAGGAAGAAAAAGCCAATATTAGTCAAACACCTTTTAAATAAGATGTTAAATTGTGTCGAAACACAGGTCTACAGTGCCTCAGGGAATTAATATCAAAACGTTATTCCTTATTACATCCACACAGCACCGTTTTAATAAATGTTCCTCTTACCCATCCTTGGTTTTGTCTGCTTCTTCAGAGTAAGCACCTCTCCCACTGAGGCCTCTAAAACTGCCTCTGCAGCTTTTAGGTATATTGTAAGCAGCACTGAATAAATAGCCGTTGGGTCTTAAACCCATCTCACTGTGTGACATTGACAAGAAGCTTGTTTCAAAGCCAAATACTCCTAAAGGAAATAAACTTCCACAGAGTTCACAAGTGAAGCTGCTGCTGATTTATCCTCAACAGGAATGCTGCGATAAGAGTGGGAGCGAGGTCCATTATTTAATAACTGCGCCACATTTAATTGGCTGGCTGTGTTCAAAGTGGAACTGACAGTATGACTGTCAGAGATAAAAGTGATGAGAAAATGGACAGTACCGGTCAGCCACTAGAGACTGAGCAAACACCAACACACTCTCAAATGAATGTGAAAGGTGATGCAGAGTGCAGAGGATTTGGCTTTTGGAGAACATCAAATGGATTTAACAATTAAGCCTCTATATTCAAATTAGAAGCAAATGAGACCACATCGACACAATCAGGATCCTCATCATCGAGTGAAACTCCACAAGCGTGACTTTCTTTGATTCACATCAGTGTGAAGGAGATGCTTGTTATAAATGGCATATAAACTGTCCCAAAGTTGTTTTTTTATTCATTTACCATGTTTTTTATTTCAATCATTTCCATTAAGGTTACAAGTTAAAACAGAAAATGTTGCAGGGTGCTGCTGTGTTGCTCACATAATATGCAACGAGGCAAAAACAAGACTAAGTGAGAAGAAAAATATTTGCTCGAATGATTAAAAGGTACTTAAAAAAAAGCTACTAAGCTAAATGACTTACAGTCCTACACGCTCGCACTCGTTACCAATTAGCACCAATAAATAAATGAGTAATTTTAGCTGCACTTAATTAAAATAGTGTTAAATTATTTTCACTGATTTACATTAGAGATTAATGTGTGTTAGTTCTCTGAAGCACCAAACTAATCAGCATAATTATAACCTGGATCTTGATCAGTAGATGCATTCTAAAAGATGAAAAACATTAAAAATTAAAGGAGTAATTAAAAGGAGACTACTAGCTCATTAGCTTAGCTTGGCATGTAAACAGCAATTTAATAAAGAAATAAAGAAACTCTCGAAACAACAACACGTACAGGTGTTATCGCCGCCATGGTGTTATCACCAAACATATTCATACATGTCTGCAAATCCTCTCACCACACAAGGAGGAGGTATGCAAGAACTTCTGTATAGAAAGGCATAAAGTCAAGCATGACTCTTCAGTAGCACCCGTAGAGCTTTGATGGGCTTTCGAGGAAAAAAATACAATTCTCAAGAAACAACTTCCTGTTGTTGCAGTTGCAATGACATGCGGTTCATGCTAGTTGATGCTGACAGTGATGATTTAAATGTAGGAAGAACAGTAAAGGGTCTGTATCCGGATCATAATGTTTTGGTTGTTTGGTGTGCTTTTTACGTGATTTCTGCAAACCATTAGCAGAAGGAAACAGCAGTCTGGGACATGCTAAATGCTAATGGGTTTGTTTGCCAAGTAATATGGTCTGCTGTCTGGTACTGCCTCACCAGTTCTCCTAAGAGCCAGGTCTGTGTGGTGCACATTGTATCTATCCAGTCA
The DNA here is from genome assembly GCA_015052645.1 of Benitochromis conjunctus. Classification (NCBI taxonomy): domain Eukaryota; kingdom Metazoa; phylum Chordata; class Actinopteri; order Cichliformes; family Cichlidae; genus Benitochromis; species Benitochromis conjunctus. The sequence continues at coordinate 35,914 of VOQK01005713.1, forward strand.
CCAGATGCAGTTGGTTAACTACTGGCTCAAAAACATCCAGGAACCAGTGGGTTACACTGTGGTGGTTACTGCCATCGTTTATATACAGTTTATGGTGAAAATAGAACATCACAGGAAAATATTGTGGTGACGCTGTGGAGCAGTGAAGCTTATGGTCTAGAGGCACAGCTTGGATATTCATATCCTTTTGCACAATAAAAGTGATGTTTATTTCTCTGTTTCGTAATGTTTCAGATGACTCTGCCACTTTTGTCATTTTCCACGACAAAGCCAGGCACTTCAAAAAAGGCACATTTGATCTTTTGTTTTTTTTTTCAATCTGCCCATTAGGTAGATAATTAGCTCTAATTTAGAAACATTGCAGCATTACAAGCAAATGGAATTCAATAATTGTAATGCTTTTCTTTCTAAATATTTTTTTCAGGGGCTTTTCACCTTAATTAGGGAGCCCACTGTGGAGAAGACACACAGCAAAGGCCCTCAGGTCAGCGCTGAACCCGGCTGCTGCATTCAGCCTTGAGGCATGTCGTCACCTGTGCAACCTGCACGCTAAATCAGCACCCAGTGCTATACCAAAAATTGCACTGCCTCTATCATGTTAAAATCTAGCTGCAAGATATAGAATGCATAGACTTCAATCATATATCTTGAATTTGTACATTTGTACAAATAACTCTCAACAACCTGAGGTGGCAGTTAGTGGCCAATGCAAACTACTGTCCAAAGTGTTTTATCTGTTGTGTGAAAAATCAGAGGTGTCACACCTTATTACACCGCCTAGTCAAATGCAACCCGCATGGTGTTTAAAAGAGAACAAGAGGAAGCCTCCTCAGAGAAGTGGGAGGAAGAAACACGATAAAGCCACTATGGGAAGTGATTATGCTGAAGGCAGTTCACTGCAGCATTGTTTACCCTTTTCAATTAGATTACATCTCTTGTGTCATTCAGCTCTGGGTTTACATGTGTGAAACTGATTGATTGTAGGTGGGAGGATGGAGGTAATGATGCCTGGAGACGGATGGAGTGTTAAAAAAGCCAAAAACTTTATGTTTCTCTTCTTATAAATGATATATCATGAATGTTGTCGTGTGGATAAGATGCCTTACTATTTTCTACATTTAAAAAAAAAAAACTCCTTTCTGTGCCATTTTTCTTCTTTTAATTTTTAAGGTTATTTTTTTTAAAAGATCTGGAGACTCATTCTAAATAACACGCAAAAATCCTACAGATCCAATGAATGCCATTTGGCACAGATAAGATTATTTGAATTCTACACGTCTCCTTTAATTTAGAGGTTTATTTTTGGATTTTGCAGTTACATTTAAATGACCTTTAAGTTTTGTGGTTATATATTTACACTGAAAACGCTAAGGTTTCCCAAAAATCTGCTCTCATTTGAGACAGACACTATTACTGGCAGGGAAAGCATTATACTGACGTGATGGCTACTGTGAGACAAACTGTAGGTATCACCGGTCCCTGTGGTTTTCATTAGTTTCTTCCAGCGTATTTTCTCCTCCTTCATTCTGTTTCCCCATCTCTGGCGTCATGTTTAGTGTCGCCCTGGTGTTAGTTCTTTGTCCTTTGCTTATGTGTTTCACCGAAGCTTAGTTTTCTCTTGTGTCTTGGTTTTACTTTTGCTTTTTATTTCCTTCTTTTGTGTTTTTACTGTATAGTTTGGACTACAGTAAAGGCTCGCCTTGTGTTTTTCTTTAACCTTCTGTGTCCTGTCTTGTATGTTTATTAGAGGTGTGATTGGAGGTTTTATGCTGAATGTGGGAAAGCTTATTTTTTAATCTGTTAATAGATTTATTTTTATTAATTAATCTCAGCTGGTTTTGATGGAGTGACTGAAGAACATTTGATGTTCGTGTTACAGTCTAACACAACCACGAAGACTCGAGTGAAAATCCACAAAACCAAACAGAAGCGAGAACTCAGTGTTTACTCCTGTATGTGACATTTCCATTTCCTTTTCCTTTCTGACATGAAATAGCTGAAAGCATAAATCTCACATCAGATGTGTTGGGAGATGAAATGTATGTGTCTGTATCTGTGTGTGTGTGTAAGCTCTAATAACAGTCTTCTTGCGTCCAGCCAGTCCTGATAGCATTCGGTTTGACGTGTTTCATGGTTTGTGTATGCGCCTGTGTTCATGCTTGTCATTCATCAGGCCAGCGGGAAATAGGATGTAGAGGAGGGATCCATCTGGTTTCACTCGATGCATGGAAAGAATCAAAATTCACACCACTACCCGAAAAATTGCCTTTATCTCATGCGCAGGGAGACACCAGCCCAGGATGGGAATTTTTAATCAAGACCCAAGCTCCCTTTGATGCAAATTTCATGAAAAGGGAAAGTATGTGTGTGTGATACAGTGTTTCCTTGATTTCATCTCTAAAATACAACATCTGAGGTCCTGATCAGCCTTTCTCCTTCATCACAGATATCAAAAAATGTCAACATAATACATACATAATGAACAATAAAAATAAATGATATAAAACATTCAGCATTTTGATTTAATCATCTTTCATGTCTGTAATATCCTGATGATCAGTTTGGAGTTTCTGTTTCATTTTTGCAGTCCTTGGTTATTGTGCATTGCTGATACTTTTACCTGTTGTCTTGGTTTAGTGTCCCTCCAGTTTTCTCTGACACCTTACCCCCCCCTCCTTATGTTCGTAGCTGGATTTGTTATCTCTATTTCTTGATTGATTATGTTAGTCTCGTGTTTTGTCCTCAGCATCTCCTGTGAAACTCAGTTATGGCTCCCTGTTTGTTTACCTTTCTGTCTCCCCAGTCACGTCTCTGTTCTGTTCTGTCAATTTCATGTCTTAGTCCTGGTCTCTGTGTTTGTTACTTCCTGTTTTATTTTGATAGTTCCTGGTCCCGTGTGTGTTGTCTCTCTTGTCTCATTAGTCAGTGTGTGTCCCTTGGTGTTTGCTGTCTCTCTAATTACCTGGTGTGTATATATTATTTGAGTCTTCCTGTTGTCCTTAGTCGCGTCCTCCCTTGTTGTATGTTTTCCCCGTTGATTTGAACATTTGATTTTTCTGCTTTTGGCTCATTTTATTTTGTACTTATTACTTGTAGTGTTTAACTTTAACAAAACCACCTTTTCTTTTGTTATTTCTCTGTTACTCGTGTTATTCGACAAAAATGTACCTGCTTTTTCAAACATTTAGATCCGTCTCTGCACTTTTAGCTTTTAGTAAAAGCCCTTTAAAATCTGGTTTTCTTCACTTTCCTTCTGAACGTATATTATACACACTGCTGATATTGATGTTTTTTTGTGAACGCTGTGACTGGCCATTTAAAAATTCATGTGTTACAGTCCCTTGAGCTTTCCTCTGTGCATCCTGTGAGTGAATCTTTTGGTTCCAACCAAAAAAAAAAAATGCAGTTTCAGACATTGCAGCTTTGAAGAGCCCGAATTTTCCAGTCTTGACTTCTAGAAAATATAAGGTGTGATCAAATGTTTTCAAAAATTCCTCTTATAAAAATACCCCAACTATAACACTGGCTGCTATTCTGCTTGTGTGCAGTGCTGCCCTGCTTCCATCACTCCCTGCAATTTTCACTTGCAGATGTTTATGTGTAAATGAGTGAACAGATGCTCTACACTGAACAGAAAGAACCAATAATCCTTCCTATTTAAATGGCAAATTATATCTTTGATACTTTACTTTAGGACATAATTTCTCTACAGGTATCATCATTTGGCTCTTGTTCATGCTGCTGAAAGAAACCATGGTTAATAGCAGTACTCTACCCCAACCTCCTCCCAACTCCCATTGACTTTCATATATTGCTGTCACTTGACACACGAGGCCAGGCCATCTAAGTATAAACATATCTCTTCAGGGATCTACAGTCATGAACTCAGCTCCAGAGAGAGCAGCGTTGGCACTCGGCTTTGGGCTGCGAGTCAAAAACTAAGGGAGAGGAAGCACATTCTCTGCTGTCTGGGTGAATTAGGGCTCATTTGCTAATGGTGAAGCTCAGTTCCCCCCAGCCAGCTGATGGATAAATCACACCCTGTGTTGTACTGCAGTGCAGAGAGTGCAGCCGGTCATAGTGGCTGGTCTCCTCTCCTCTGTCTATATTTCCTCTCTATTATTTTCTGCTGTCTCTTTCTTCTTGGTACACTCAGGAGTTGTGAAATAGTTTACAGGGTTAATGATGGAGCGGCAGCTTGGCACGTTGCATTAATGCTGGAAAAAAAAAACCTCCATTAGAGGCTCCTCTGTGAACGGCTGGGTCTTTGATGCAACATTAAGCTGCTGCTGCAGTGAACAGAAGGAGGGCTGTGTGAGAGAGCAAAGCAGTGTCAGTGTGTCAGGGTGTGTGCACGTGTGAGCATGCGTGTCGTACTGTTCATTGTGTTTATTAGGCCTGTGTTTCATATTTATTAAAATGTTTATTTTTTTACAAACTAGCTCTCATTTTCATATCTGCAGCCCTGATTTCTGTTATTTCTATATGAGTATTTTACAAATCATCTGCTTTGTGAAGGAAAAGGGTGGAGACACAAAAAAGCCTTCAATAATCTTAAATGATCAGCCAGGATATTCATGTCTGTAAGCCATTTCTTCTCTTTGTGAAACAAGACAAGCAGTCCTGCTTAATTATCCAAACTAGCTAAAAAATAATGTAAAGTATTATTACATTTTAAAAAAGCTCTTTGAAATAATACCTACTGAAAAAATAGTCACGGTTCCATAGCAAAACCTCCACCGCGGTTATGAGGCAGACCACCAGCATGGCTATTGTTTCCTCAGCAAATAGTGGTTCAGTCAGATCTTGTTTTTGTGAACCTAAAAATATTGATCCCAGCATTGTGCTTCGGTACCATAGTGGCTCAATGTTTCCTGTCTGTGTGAAGGCTTCTCTGAGAGTTCTGCTTTCTCCATTCATCAAAAAAAAAATAACACACTAGAGTAACGTTGTACATCTGGACATAGCACACTCTGGTGTTTAACTCCCTGTTAAAATGAAAGTTAATAAATTGAAATTAAAAGAGCAAATGGCATCTATTCCATGGAGAAAGACTTACATAGTAAGAAAATCATCCTGCTGTCCTTACATTATAACCAACACACTGTATGTATGGTATGTGTATTACTTTGTGCAGAGGGTGCTAAGCTCAGTTAGAGACTGCATTTAAAAAATGGTATTTACACCAAGTCAGTTCAAATTTGGTGAAAGTGGGAAGGAAAAACTCCCCTTTAACAGGAAAAAACCTCAGGTAGAACCAGGCTCAAACAGGGACAGCCATCTGTCACAACTGGTTGGGGGTGAGGGCACAGGACAAAAGCCATGCAGCCAGGTGTATGAACACAGAGAATGAAAAGAAAAGCATGAAGAAGAGTCACTCAGTGCATCATGGGAAGTCCTCAGCGGCCTGGGCCAATTGCAGCGTAACTAAGGGAGGGTTCAGGGTCACCTGATGTGTAAGCTTAGTACTATCCAGTTCTTAAAACTGAACCCAGAGAGCCTTTAACCCACATTCTTTCTAATGGCCACCAGGTGGCCACACCTCTAGTTTAAAAAAAATATGTCTGATTGTATAGAAATTAATTAAAAAACAACTTTATTGGTCATTGGATTTATGACATCCATAAACACTTCCCAGATGAGTTTATGGTCACAGCTACAAGTTACTAGTACTATTTAACTAGCTACTAAACTAGTGCAGTCCCTCACTTATGTCCATAAGGCAACAGGAAAAAATGCTCAGGATGAGAATATAAAACAGGGCTTCGGTAACCAATGAGATGTCGCCTCGTATTCAGCTGCTGCAAAAGATGTGGTGAAGCTGCGACTATAACATCATTAGTGTGTGTCTTGCTATTTTCAAGTGCATCCATCTCCTTTGTCACACCCGCTCTTGGCATTTTAATTCTAGCTTGCAAAAATATAATATATAAAAAACCTAAATGGTTCAGAATAGACAGCGAGCGTACTTTTCCTTCAGACAATACTCATCCAAGCTTAAAGGTATTTGTTTATTTTTTTATAAACATAATTCATTATGTCAGTTACAATGAGCACACTCAGTTTGCCTTAAGAGTCACAGAAACCCAAATTTAAGCGCTCGTATTAAAAAAAAAAAAAAAAAGAGCATTGGAGCTTTTGAGAATTAACATTATCACATTAGATACACGCTCACGTTAAAGTTAATTTACTTTGAAGCTCTGTGTCAACTAAGACAACTGCTGATCACATGGGATTACTCTGGTCGCTAGCAGGTTGCCTTTGTTGCCTGCAGTCTGCATAGAAAATGCAAGCAGTCAAACTACTGCACAAAACTGAGACGTTCAAGAAAAACCAGGAATGGGTCAAGTTCGATTCAAGAAAAAGTCGATTTCCGAAGTAAGACAACTTTTAATTTGAACGCAAACATTCTACGTTTCCGATCTAACCTGCAGTTTTTAAAGTTTCATTGCAGCTGCAGAGAGTAAATGGTGAGAGTTTGGGCAGATGCAGCCATCTGCTGGCTGAGATGTTTCCGTTTTTAATGGCATGAACACTTTAGTTTGGACTCCACATCTGGATCCGAGTATGAGCACACCAAAACTGCATGCAAGAAATAACAAAGACGCTTCACCCCTTGAAACTCTGAGCAAACACATCACTGATGGTAGAGAAAGATTTGTTCAGAAGAGAACTTGACATGCTTGAAGCACATCCGCTGCATTTTCCCTTCACCACAGAAGAAAACACAAACAAAGCAGGAATCGCGTCAAAGGCAGTACTCTAGAGAGTGTTGCCTGCCAACAGATGCACAGCAACACACGCACGCACGCACGCACACACACACACACACACACACACA
>VOQK01005716.1:28544-39734 GCA_015052645.1 Benitochromis conjunctus
TTTTTTTGATATTTTTTTTTTTTTTTTTTTATCCTTCCACTGTCGGGTGAGCTGTGAGGATTCATCTTCAAGTGCTCGTTCGCCAGTAAGCTAATGTGACTCATCACATAACAGGTTCCTCGATACGCTTTGAACGCATTTTGATCTGCAGGCCCACAAGGCTTCTCTGGCTTTCTCTTCTGTAGTCAGCCACCAGGTTTTTCTTCACTCATTACAGGAACTGAATGGTGCTTAGAAGCTCTCGGATTAGCTGTCTACAGGAAAGAGAGAGAAGTGAGATTTGCTCTTGCATGCACATAAAGTGGCTGCCGTTAAGCTGTGTCTTAAATACCGATACCATAAAGACTCCTCCTGCTCCTACTTTTGGATCTCTGCCATCTTCACAGCATCGAACTGGTAGAGGGAAATGAGGAGCTCAAAGGAAGCAGTAGGAGACGAAAAGGTTATCGAGGTCAGATCGTATATGTGTCTTTAGATAGATAGATATCTAAATGTACCGCAAGTGCAGCCATAATCACCTTTATGCTTTGAAAGTGTAGTGAGACTGTCACTCAGTGCAGCTGTGATTTAGTGTAAGCAGCTTGACTTCATGTTACTTCTGGTTTAGTTTTGCATTAAAGTTTTCTTCTTTTTTTTAATTTATTTTATGTGTTGGACTTCTACCTGCACTATTCACACATCTGCTTAACCTCATGAAGACTTTAGGGAGCTCAAGTCACTCCAGACTTGTTCCTTTAACCGTATCCTTAGTATAGGTTAGAGAATCAGTGAGTCATTTCAGTTTGCTTTATTTTTTTAATTGAATATCATCCACTGGAGTTCTCTTCTTCTCACATTGTTGACTTTGAAAACCCATTGAAAACTGATTCAGCGGCATCCATGTAGTTATTAATTCTGCTTCACTTTTCCCAAGCAGGTGGCGTCGTAACACACTGAAGAGTTTGTTGTTTAAAGTCGTCTTCTGCTTTCCTTCGTTATCACTTTTCTACACTGATAGACCTTTAGTGAAGTTTGTGGGTTTGTGTGGGACATTAGACCATTCATTGCTTTGATGTTTTTTATGTGTTTTCTGCTGCTGCTGCTGCTGCTGTCACAGCAATGTCTTACTTCAAGATGTGGGGTGGGTGTGTTGGGACCAACTAAAGAACCTGTTTTCTCCAAGCATATTCATGTTTTCTAAATGACAACATGGCCTCTAAAATATTCCAGAATAGCAACAAAAAACCAGAGCAAAGTAAGGACGTTAGCCAGTGTTTCTAAATGTAAGATGTTGCTATGCCAATGCTCCTGTCCTGACCTGAGAAAGAACAGATTCCTTTGTGCTGTTTCTTAAATATATATATATATTTTTTGCCATGTGGTCTTGAATTGTGGTTGAGATATAATGAAGGTGAAGATAAAGAAAAGCCTACAGACCATCTGTCCAGCTGTGAAGATCTCATTTAATTTTGACCTCAAGTTTTTTAAAACTGAGAATAAGGATTTCATTCGTTGTTTTCATTGTCTTTTCTGAACAATTTCAGACTATAAAACTCAGCACAGATCTGTTGAAAAACCTTTCATTTGTACTGGCAGAAAATCATCCCACGTCTTGTCTTTGTATTTGTCTCCATCAGCTACTAAACTGGGACCTGAAGCGTTCAGATTCGACAGCGGCGCCGAGGCAACGGCAACCAGACTGAGCGACAGATACTACATCTTACGACCAGAAGTAATTGAGAGCTACATGTACATGTGGAGGCTAACTCACGACCCCAAGTACAGAGAGTGGGGCTGGGAGGCTGTTGAGGTGGGATCATCAATTCAGCATTAATATTTGCCTTATCCGAATGAATACGAGATCACACTGTTACATTAAGTTTTTAGAAAAAAATGAAGACATTTTCAGACTACTCCCTTTAGTAATAATCCTGTTAAGTACTGTTAATCTCTTGCTATAGTATTTATTTTAAAGTCATCTATCCATCTCAACTTGTCTGACATTTTGTACATGAATTTAGAATTTGTACAAAAATAAGTAAAAGCGATGCTTTTCCATATTGAAACTGGCTATGTGCCAGACTATCTCCTGCCTTTGAGAAGTTGCCAGGCAACAATAAAAATCATGAATTTATATAGCATAATTTTGCAACCATGGTAACACGCGTGCCTAATCAATCAGAAAGTCAAATGCAGGGAAAGAAACAGATGTGTAGGTGGGTTTGTGTCTCACCGTTTAAATCTGTGCAGTTCCCTCATTACAAGTGAGGTAAATGTATCAACAACATTACACAAACATGTTAGTGAGCTATTAACAAAAAAAACAAAAAATGCTTTCAGTTGCTCTCTTAGTCACATCATATCATCATCATATTTAATTTTGCAGAGTTTTATGTCGGAAACCTTTCCTGATACGGTTCGTCCCGTTGCAGCACTCAAATGCCTTCTCTCTCAAGTTGCAGTTACAAAAGAATATTTGGTTGTTCATCGCCCCTTGGTAAGCTGCTTGAGACCCCAAACACGATGATAAAGAGAAAGCAATTAGCAACAATCAAACTGTCAGTGTTTCCAGTGTTTGTTATCTTAACTTCATTTTCTGTAATATTTCTCAAAACTACAGCATGTCCAAAAAATGTGTCTATTGAACCGTTTCTGATGCTTAACCTGCAAATAAACAGCACGCTGTTTTGCCCTGGGACCTCATCACGTGAACAGTTGTGAGGAGGGAAACCTCGCTCGGACATCCGTGGGTGCAACATTGGCCGTTCAGTCAGTTAAATTTGCCCCATGGTGATGCATATAACTTATCTGCCTTTAGCCTATAGTTATAACGTTATGTGGACTGTGAGCGATCATTTTCTTGAAAGCTCTTTGGGGTCCAAAGAGGAAGTGTAATCATTTACAGATTTATTTTTTACACGTTACTAAATCGCAATAATTCAAAGAACTGAGACAGTTTTATATCTTCAAGTTAAAAACTGATAGAAAATAAACAGAGATAGATCAATTAGATCTGCATTTTGTCGAATTTTAGGAAACAAAGTAAAAATTCCAAAAATGTGTTGCCAGCAGGTAAGTTGCTGAGTGCCCTCTAGTGGACAAACTATGCAACATCGACACTCAGAATATTGAGAGGTGTTTCTCCCGTCTCTTTTTACATTTTTTTTTTTATTTATCAGCCATTATACATTCCAAAATGGACAAACTGGCAAATAGCTAATATTGAGCAATATTATAGGACTGCTGATAAAAAGATCTGGCTCCAGTGTTGACGAGTGCTGAGGGTTAAAAATAAATAAATAAAGACAGGGACATTAGCGTGTTGGTGACTATTGTGATTCCCAGCACCGTCAGTTAGAGCCATCAGTAAAGTTTGAAGCCTTTCAGAGCTGAGGCAATGCAAGTCCAAGAGCATCTATCCTGAAACCTGTTGGTTTAGATTTTTAGGCTTTAAAAGTTGATATGACGACACATTTATTCTTTGGTTCCAAACAACTGAACTGCAAAGCACACGTGAGGCCAGCGCACTGCAAAAATAATTTAATAATGTGTTATTTAAGCGTCAGAAACTGCACAGTGTAATTTTGTCCCCTACATCCTGTCTTATTACTGGCTTGAATTTTCATTTTATAAATTGCCCTCGCCTATTATGTCAAGCCCCTTTAACACCCTCAATTACCCCGAACTGCCTTCCTTGATATTGTGTGGCACTATACATTACCTTGTAGATCAAGCAATCCCACTAGCAGGAGGTGAAGGTTGTGCAGGGATCACTATTATTAATGTGGCAATAGACAGGACATTAACTGTAGTAAACTGTAGAGGGCTGCCATGAAAGATTTAGCATTAATTTAGTGCGCACAGAAGTGGAGAGATCAGGCTGACGAGTTTGACGGGCCTTTAATTATCGGGCACAAAGGTTGAAAGCGGCGCACGACGCGTCTCTTCATGAACATCAAGCATTAACACGTCAGGGTCTTTGTTAATTAGCACGTATAAGGCAGCCCTTTGTAGCAGGGGTAATAATGAGCTAATCTGCTTGGCTAGCTCAGCCACTCTCCATTAGCCCTTGTCAGATTTAGCTTTGCTTAAGCTTCAATTGTGCAGCTGGCTGAAGACCGTGACATGCTCAATCTTCGCCTTTCTTTAGGTGCACATGGACACAGTGTTGTTGAGTAAAGGATTTTCTACTCTCGCACCAACATTTGAGAAGAATAACTGAGTGTGTTTTACTTCTATGCTCTGATTTGTTTGAAGCAGATTTTGTGAAATGCCACATTGTGAGATGAACTGGAGATGGTCTTCGCTTTTTTTCACAATAAACATGCCCTGTTCCTCTCCGCCTCCTGCCAGGCCCTGGAGCAGCACTGCAGAGTGGAGTCTGGCTTCTCTGGGATCCGCGATGTTTACACCACGAGTGTCAGCCATGATAACATGCAGCAGAGCTTCTTCCTCTCAGAGACACTTAAGTAAGCCCCTTTTCCTCTCTATAGCCCCACTGGTGAAAGAACTGGCATTTTACAATCTACATGCATAAATTATTGTCAGTTTAAAAGTAATAGAGGATGTTGGGAATTCATCATAACCCATTACCTGTTCCGTCTATGAAGTACACTCATGCTGTGAATGAGACACACTATTTTTATTTTTTTGCAGGCATAAAAAAAGGATGATAAATAGGTGGTGTGCAGTAGGATGAATCAATTTTACCTCCCCTCATCCTGGGTCATTAAGCAAAGTAAACCATTCGGGATCCAAAGTTGTATTGCAGCTCGCAGATGATAAAGACCTGTTTTCCTCAGGTGCATACGGAATCACTGAGGTTCTGTCGGACAAAGTGCATTGTCAAAAATCGTTTTAACATAATAAAGGCAATATACTGCTGCAGTTAGTATGTTTACAGTGCCTGCAGAAGCTCATCAAGATTCTCATCTACACCAAATAATGTGGGTTATTAAACAATGAGCAAGATTTTTTTTCTTTTCTTTTTTCAGCTTGAATCTTAATGTTATAAACGGTTATATTGAAAACTTAAAGGGCCCTTTGAGAGTTTCAATTCAAACCAGGATAATGGTGTAATAATTTAGAACTGTAAGATTTTTAGCTGCTCTTCATTGTACTGCACTGTTGACTTTCTTGCACTTGCAATGAGGGTAACAAAGGATCACATAAAAACAGGTTAATCATTTTGGAAACTACACAGAATAACACGAGGAGACTGATTCCACTCTAATGTCCATAAAGGGAACGTGACGCTAACTCGGAGAGACGAACAGAAGAGCTGGCTTTGCTCAAATGTAACAAAATCTGCTATCAGCTCTGAAATTATCAGTGCAGTTCTTACTGATCTATTAGATCACCATCCAGTGTAAGGCTTATGCCACAGTTAGTGTTAACAAAGCAGTAGAAAAAACATTATATATTTTGATTCAGATGCCAAATGACGGATGACATTTCCTTTGTTTTTTTTTTTCCCGAACAAATAAAAAGTTTTAGTGTTGGAATGTTATTCTTGATTAATTTCTCATTTCTCAGGGAAGCGCAGTGTACCGACTCAAATGCAGGTTTAAAAATGTTAATTCAGTTTATTTGCCTGATAAATAACAATATCATTTTTGGTTTTTTAAAACAAGTTATTGCCACCAAGCTGCTGTTTCTTGGAAAACGGAAATCTAGTTATCCAGTATTGATTGAATTAAATGGACATTCTTCTTGTGTGTTCAGGTATCTGTACCTTCTCTTCTCTGATGATGACCTTCTCTCCTTGGAGGACTGGGTCTTTAACACAGAAGCCCACCCGCTGCCTATCATCCGCAGTAGCTGCCTGCAGGATGAAGCGACACAGGAAAAGACGGCCTCTGAATAAGACTGAACACCGACGATCAGTTGGGACAGTTAACGACGGCTGCACACACACTCACATAAATATCGCAAACACCAATTCAGTGCAGGTTCCGAGTCTTTTCAGGAGCGTGTTATGGACTCTCGATTCCTTTCCAGTAAAGGATGTTGTCGTTTTACGCTGTGATTGTAAATCCTTTTGCCGGGGTTACTTCCTGCTGGCACTTCTATTTTGTGGACAATCAAGACAAACATGACTTTCATGAAAAGAGCACCTTTTTTTCTTTCCTTCTTTCCTCTGTGAGGAAACAGGTTTAACTTGCAGACCCAAATGTATGGGAGGGAGGGGGGGGGTGGGATGAAGTGCGGGCCATATTTGTCGGAAAGAAAGAAACACACAAAAAACCACTTGAGTTTTGCTCCTTAGTTTTGCTGTTCCGTTAATCTTCAGCGATCAATGATTTCCTGAGATCCTCTCAGTGCTTCTTTGTTTTTTTCCTTTGTGAGTACACTTGTTGACCAAAGGTTTCTTTGCATTGCTTTTCTCCTCTTTTTAATGTGTTTTTTTTGGTGAGATTTAGTGGAAAGTTAAACATTTACAGTGAGGTTTGAATACTGACTAATGTACAAACATGAAATCTGACTCTGAAATCCGCCTCTAAACTGATGTTGATGTCACGTTTCTTACGGAAACAAGTTCGAATGAATTTTTTTAAAGTTCAGAGGTTATCAGGAAAGTGGTCGTGTCTTATGCATCCAGGGACCTTTTTTTTTTAAGAATAATTTTGGGTTGTGTTTCCGCAGTGTGCTGTTATTTTATTTTTTCCCATCAGGACAGTGCTTTCTCTGTCCTTTCAGATCCAAGTGACAAACGCAGTAATGTCAGTTCTGTGACTGTAAAAGAACCATAAAGGAAAAAGGTCCACATTTGCTCTCCAGCTCCAAATGGGTTTTCCTGTTTCTGTGTTAGTTTCTTCTGCTTCACCCTGCCTTTACACGTGAATCCAAATGGCTGCCAATACCGATGTTAAAGGCAGTTAGGCTGCAGAGACGTCATTTTTCATCACTCTTCTTTTCATCACTGCTGTTCCGCACAGTTGTGGAGCGAATGTGCTGTATATAACGGATGATTTGAGTGACCCCCATATGAGCTTGTCTTGACGTTTTTCTTTCAACTATTTTGTGTCTTTTCTTTTTCTAAACTTCAGTGATTCTTTTTTTCTGGGTTCTCGTTTTATTTGCTTCCCTCAGGTGTTTCAGTAAAAAATAAAAAAAGGGAGAAAAAAACCTAAAAAGTTCTGATTTTAAGTCTAGTTATTGCTGATATTAATTATTGTTATTACTTATTCTTACTGTTTGATTTTAACTTTCATTGTTAAATATTTTCAAATACTGATTAAAAACTGTGCAACTTTGTACATTTAAAACGACCACGGTTGCCTTGTCTTCATTGCTTTACTGAGTCTAAAACCCAAATTTTTGGTCTAAAACTTTTTGGTTTTATTTTGTTTTTCCGCTAATTTTCGACAGCAGGTAGCGACAACAAGATAAAAGAATATTTGAGTCATCTGCTGCTTTGATTTGTTTCGGGATTTTCTTGCAGGAAGTTCATTACAGATTTAATTAAAGGGGGACATCTCGGGGTTATGGAACGTTCCAGCAATCACAACCAGAAAATGACTAATGGGCTTTAGCCATTACACCTTTTTCAGCGTGTCAGGCCAACAAAGCAAGATTTAATATCATCCTCCCCAAATGATTTAACTCTACCTGCTGTCGACGGAATCCTAATTTCGGCACGATAGCTTGAAGTGATTTCACTTCCCCTTTAAATAGAATGCGCATGCATTATTGACATGATTGACATTTAATGGTATTTTAAAAATGGTGCTTTAAATGTCACAGATCTACTCGCATTAATCTTACTGACACCTTAAATAAGAACGAACGCAAAGGTTTAAATAGTGTCGCATGCAAATGTAATCTCTGTTGCAGTCTGCAGCTACAGTGCAGGACCAATCTGCCCTTCAGGTAAGGTATAGTAATGCAAAAAGTGAAGGGCACAGTGTGTACATGTGAACATGCCTAATCTCTCCCAGGGACTTAAATGGGGGGGATCACTGTCCATTTGAATGCACCTGAGACTGATAGCAAAGGACAAACACTGCACATAATCCCCTCCCCTCTTTTTCTTTCCTCTTTGCTGCTCCCAAAGTCCCCAGCAAGCCAAGCAGGGCAGCTGAGACAGAAGTGTAAGGGCTGCTGTCCTTCTTGGCAAAACCTCCAGTTGATGTGCAATGAAGGAGAAAGAGCCATTGCTATCTCGCTGTCACAGTCGTCCTCCAGCTGTCTCAACCGGCACAATAATTTTATAGGGAATAACTGGCAAGTAACTGATATCTGGGTCCAAGTATTATTCAGCACTTTGACATAACTCTTCTTGCACTCTATACTCACATTTCAGCTATCAAGTGACTAAATTCAGGCTACAGTGGGGAAAAACACGATGTCAGGTTCTCAAGACAGTCAAAGAAAGCGGAGCATTATTACAGAACATCACCGATTTAACCTCAGGTCACTCACTTGACCTTCAGTTAGACCTAATTCAATGTAAGACTATGAAATGTGCAATCTTGCACTGAAAACAAGAAACCATTGGTTTTAGTTTGCTTTGCCACTAGACATTCTAGAGGCAAAAAAAAAAACATGCTTTCATGTTTTGTTTTTTTTAATTTAAAAAAAAATGCATTTCCTGCTATGTGCATCATATTTGACATCAGGAAAGAAACATGCCAGAGTGTATTACCAGATGAATATGGTTTATCTGCCACTACCGGGAATATTTTAATTGCTGTCAGTTTTTGGACAGTGACAGGAGCCGAAATGTGGCTGAAGAGCAGATTTTCATCTTTTAATTCAAGATGTTTAAGGAAATTATGTCAAACTGTTAAAGTACAGCCATTTTCTTTTCAAAGAGTCTGTATTATTGAAGCCATCACTAAATAATTCCCCTTTTATGCGTCTGCCTTCACTTGCTGGTGACTGTTTTCTTATTTTACGGCTTATTCTTTTCTTTTGCTTACAAATCTGGCTTGCTTTGTGGTGTGTTTTGGGTTATTCTCGATATAGTCATATCACTTTAGCAGCATTTGTCTGTGTGTGTGAGCAGAGCATATAGCATTGTATAGTTTTCTAATGGCAGCCCTACATGTCTATGCTTTAACTTTATCTCAATTGATAACTTTGATAACTGAATTTGATAACTGAAGCATGTTGATCTAGTGTAACCATGCATCTTGATGTAAACCCTCTATGTTTAGAAAGGTGCTTCCTGTTGATAGGCCTTTACAGTGAAACAGTAGATCTTTGTACTTGGCTAGATGTTGTGAGGAAGTTTTTCTTCACCAAGAAAAGAATTCCAGAGCCGTTGCTGAGCAACATCACTGCATCCCTGTTTTAAGAATGTACTAAACTGTTGATTTGGCCACTCTTGAAGTTTCTCTCTGATTGGTCCCTTTTATCCTTTTCTACCTAATGATGGCATCCATCTTTTAAGTCAGCATTTCTTTAGGCCAGCTTGAATACTGAGAGAAAAACAGTACCAAGTTTGACCTGAAAGATCTAGTTCAACATCTAGTTGGGCTTTTTCACTCACAGTTTGATTTTGATTATCAGATCTGTTTAGCAAAAATGTCCTAATACTCAATGGGCATAATTTGAGAAACAACTGCCATAGCAACTACTTACAGTCTCACACTCAACTGAAATCCTGACTATTCCCACCACTTCCACACATACTGATTTTTTAACTGCACTCATTACTTAGTCGATCTGCTTTCAGCATTTAATTTTCACCTGACATTCAAGTGCTTTCAAAATGTTGCACTTCAACTGAAATTTCAAAGCCTTCAAGTGTCCAGCTATTACTATTATGATTTCAACTGCTTTCATCTATTACTAAACATTCATGTAGTGCACTGCGTACATTTTTATGCACTTACCGGCGTAGTGTGTGAATTATGATAAGGTAGTATCATGTCAAGCAAAATGATGATAGCATTTCATGACCATGATCCTGGCATCTACGGTTGCATTTTGCAAACAGTTACAATGTCAACCCTCTGAAAGCACACATTACTTAACAAAAAAATTAACAAATTAATATTAAGAAACACAGGATTATGGATGCAGTGTCAATATCTGATGAAAATTTGTTGCTGTTTCTTTTAGCTAGCTTTTTTCCTGCACCAACAACAGCTCTTCCCTCTAGTGGCTGAATAGTAGAGAGTGGTTCCTTCCCTCATGGCGCAGTCACACTAGTGTAAAAGTAGAATAGCAATGTCTTTGTGACTGGGAGAAAAAAAAGACAGATTTATGGTATAAGGTAACCAATTACAAGTAGCTACAGAAAACATTTTGATGCACAAGTCGCCTGGTGTTGGGTACAACGTCTAAAGCTGTCCACTGACTACCAACAAGTTACAACTGATCTGAGTGAGTCTGCACCGATGAGCGTGACTTGTCTGCAATGCATCTCTTTGATATAGGGGACTTGACTCAGTTGGATTCTGGTTATATTCCTATACAAAAGTAAGGTTGCTGAGTGCCTATGCCATTTTGCAGGTAAATTGCCACCCTGCAACAACTCTGTCACTATTTGTGAAAGAACTTTTGACTTTCTGTTCCAAATCTATAAAGTTCTGGTTGGATTCTTCTGCCTGGATTGCACAAATGTTGAAATTACTTTGGTCATGCTGTAGTCTCCAAACACTGGCATTACTTGTAATAGACAAGCATAATAAAAACTTCACTGTGAAGGATCACCATCCACAATGAGCTGTTTCAAAGCTGTGAGTATACCATCCAAGCACATCATATTGGCACATTTGTCAGTGTGAAAACATTTCTGAACTCAAAATAACAAGTCTAGGATCAGAGGTGCGCACTTTCATACACAGCATTAGTTCTCCACATGTGGTTCATCTGCTTTTTGTCAGCTGTTCAGCTGTTTTCTGTGATTTTGTCCCACTTAAGCTGCTTTCAGTGCTTTGATTGAGACCTTACCTGCTTTCAGGTAACACGAACATCTTACCCTTAAAAAAAACATGTACGAAACCTCAGCGACAGCCCACAAACAAAACTCCTTTAAACTATTAAGAGAGAAATACCAATTTCTAAAAAGTGAAAAATAATGTGTGGTTTAATTAATTACAGGGTATTGATGTATTGTGCAGATAAGGCGAATATAGTACAGTTAAAACACAAGATACCTTAACAGTTCCTTGAAACTGTAGATGCTGACTTCAGAAAAGAAATATCAGAGCAAAGAAAGTGGATAAATAAAAATAAAAAGCAGCATTGCGTTTTCTT
>VOQK01005718.1:6686-18216 GCA_015052645.1 Benitochromis conjunctus
TTTTTTTTTTAGGCCTTGTAATAAAGCAGAACATACAAGGAAATCCATGCCATTATTAAAAGATGCCCCGAATCTCTCGAACTATTTTGCACCTTGACGTTGAACGGGTCACATTTCTTCTGCCAAAAATTCTGGGCTGCTGAAATTTTTTTCCCCTCTCTCACATCTAATTAATGCAGATTTATAGCACATGCATGCATACAGACCCTCTCTCTCTCTCACACACACAGACGCAACCACTCTGGGGGGAATAAAATGCTTACAAACACAATCTCTCACTCGGCTCCACCCCGTCCCATCCCAGCAGACACGCATGCACTACATGCATATCACCCCAGCTTAATCTAATCCATTAGTCATATTAAGCAGATGTGGTAGCTCGTGGTAGACCAGACATCTCTATCTACCAGCAGCAGATGCAGAGTTCCCCAACTGAAACTGAAACCTAAGTATATATTATTACATTATTACATATTATTTGTCATCATGGCTGCACTTACTATAGAAGGGAATATCAGCATAACATCTTATTAGGAATCCTCCCACGATGCAGCTTTATGTCATTTTCTGTGTGTGTGTGAGTGCCGGAGCGTGTTTCTGTGAGTTTCAGCAGCCAGTTGAGTGGCTGCGGTGGGCATGGGGCCTGAGACAGCTGGTGTAATGACATTTTCCCAGCAAGCGACAGAACAGCATGTTATTTTCTTCCACGGATGGTGAGCGCACAGATTTAGAAAAGCTTGAACAGGCATTCCCATTCAAATCAATATTCCTAACAGAGGTCATCTGGCCGGTACAATCGAAATGAGATGGAGGGAAAGAGGGGATTATCAGCGAGTTATAAAGCTGAGTATAAGCAAAGTGTGTGAGAGCCGTGTTTAAAACGTTACTGAGGAAAAGTTGCATTTGGATTCACCGACCCTGCCGGGGGTGAGGCGTCTGGGCTCAAACCTCCCGTCTTAATCTGTCTCGAGCGGCAAACAATCCCGTTTCCTGTTATATTTTGAAGATTACGTTCTACGACACTAACCTCAGATGTCCCGTACAGCAGAAGCCATCAGGCAGCGCGATTCCGACTGAGTTTAGCTTTGTGAAGGTGGCACAAGCGGGTCCTGTGGTTTTGTTTCTATGGATCAGTGCCCCGAGATTTAGCATCCTGCTGCTTTCACAGACGCAAGCTCACATGTGTTGAGCTGCACCTGGACCACATTTTGGACTTTCACAACCGTTTAATCCAGCACGGTCTGATGCAAGCACTTGCAATATAATTGCACAGTCAAAATAACATTTATTTTTTAAAAGCTCTGCCTGAGAAGCTAAATAGATACTAAATAATAAGGCAGTGGCCCTCTAACTTATTCTTTCTGTATATACAGACTCCATGTTACACTGGGACGAGTGTATCACATGAGCATAATTCCCAGTCAGGGAGCTGAGTATGGATTAGAGGGATATGTAATATCTTGCGTTTGAGTCCTGGCTATGACCTCTCCATCCATTCAGTCTGTGGCTGCTACATTAATTAAACTGATACTGATATAAAGACAGATGAAGAGATCAGTCACTGCTAGCAACTCATCGCAGGTCTACAGTTACGCCACGAAGAAACCAAAATCCAAACTATTAGTAATTAATCTGAAGATTAAAAAAAGAAAAAGAAAGAGAAGAGTAACCAATTTATTCTTACTGACAGGCAGCTGTTAACAGTGTAAATGTAATAAAATCTTTGCTTTGGAAAAGCTAGTTTTAAAATCTGTACTTAACTCATAGCATCAAGTGGTAATTAAAACAGATTAAATTGTCTCTTGATACAGGGGTCAATAATCATTTTTAAAAAATGAACATTATTTGAATTGGAAAGCTTTTAGTGGCTAACATGTTTATGGCTTTTCCTATTTTTCCCAGTTTTGGTAAATAACGGACAGAATCAATGCGAAAAATGGTCTTAGATTCAAAAGAATCATGAAGAGATGTTTTGTTATAATTCACACAAGAGCGAGGGAAAACACAGCTTGCCTTGAGCCAGATTCGGCAGTTTGAGTAACTATAGTCCTTAAAATCTTGATGCATGCTCAATCATCCAGGTAAGTAAATCCCAAAAAGTTGATTGTGTTCATCTGGACATAGCGTTTTCAGTGGGAGAAACGTTTAGTCACTTATCCGAGTGACTTCTTCAGTCTTCTTCTGAAGAACAGAGACTACGTCCAGATGAACAGAATCAACTTTTTGGGATATAGACCTTAACCATATTTCTTATTGTCCAGTGGCATGGAGATTATAATGTTCCAGCAACTATGTCTCATGTTACACAAAAGTCACTGAAACGCAGGACAAGAGCTGTTGAATGAAAAAAAAAAAGAAGTGGGAACGGAGAAAAAAACAAACAAACAAAAAAAACAATTTTTAAAACTTCTGTGGTTTGATCGTTCATTCATGAACCAGCTGTAAGAAATCACAGAGACATCTTTTACTGAGTCATGTGCCATTAGTAGAAGCCCGACGCCTTTCATCTGTTCCACTTGTTGCTCATCTATGACTTTCACATGCAGGGTTTTCTGTCATGTTGTGTTGTTGCTTCAATTTTGCCTCCTGTTTCAATTTTGTAAGAGCAACTCTTGTGTTTTGCAGTCACCTTGCATACTTGTGTTGGTATGACGTCCTGTCTTTGTGGTAAAGGTGTGTCAGTAACATTAAATGTCAAATGTATCCACTTGTAAGTTTCAGAGCTCTAATGTGCACTCATCAGCACAGAAATAAACAGCAGCATCGAGAGCGCATTCAGTCATAAAATAATCAACTGGAATTAAAATTTCTATTTTACCGCTCTGTGTGCTACGTCACACCAGAATAACGATTTGCTAAAAGTGTCACATTTTACTGACATTTTTTTCTTTATATGTTTTTAATAACCATTTCATAAAGTCTCTGGAGTAGGTGGCGCTCATAGGGATCATTTTCTGGGGAAGAATGTGAATCACACGTAGCTAACCGTAGACGTTACATTAAAAGTGGATTACAATTCATTTTGAGGTAGCAGAAGATGTTGATCAGGGTACGCCTTTGACAGAGCTCCCTTACAAATTTTATTCAACATTTATATACTGATATTAATATTCAAATATGCAACTGCGCATTTCCCTGGGGTCGGAAAAATTAGGTTTGTCATCGCAACAAACTTGTGTTTACGTTTAGCCATTCCGCATTATGACATTAAGGCACGTTTGCTTTTTCTTCTCTCTCTGCAGTCATCTGATGTATTAAAGGCTTAAGGAGTCACAAAAGCCTTGACCCAAGAAGAAGAGGAAAAGTGGGAAACTCAAAAGCTTCAAAGAGGAACACTTCTCCTTTCTCTCTCTCGCTCTCTCTCTCTCTCACACACTCGCCAAGATGTTGAATTGTGGTTCAACAACAAGCTACACAAGGATGGCTTACATTTTCACTCGACACAGAGCTCCATCTCTCTCCGTCTCAGTCAAAGACACACATAGAACATTTTAGGGCAGTAACTCACCTCTCTTTTCTTTGCAATTCCTCCTCCAACCTGTCCCAGCAGTTTTATCAGCAGCTTCTGAGCATACACAGAAATGGTTTGCCTATAGGGGCCTCTCTGTATATCACCACCTGTGTGCAATAGTGTACGCCTGTCTGCTGTCTTTCTGCACCATTTCTTCTGCTGACATTTTAGCAGCTGGCCTCTGTTTTCCCCATTCACAAAGGAGAAAATCTCACTTCATTATTATTCACATTTCCCCCAATAATCTTCCAGTAAAACAGGAAATGCAGGAGAGCTAAAACAAACATGGGAGGTTCATAAAAACTGGCCATTCGGTTTCAGTGGAACACAACAGCTTTTTAATATAAAAAGGGGAGTAAGGGGCGAAGGGAAAACATCCAGAGAGCGACTTTTGACAGCTTCCTATATAATGAAAAATATCTGATTAGCGCATATTCCTATTCATTAAAATGTAGCAATAAGCCGCAGCAAAAGTGAACAATATTTATGTTTCGGGGGTGCTGTTCTTTGAATGAGAGGAGTGTTATGCATGGATGTGGAGTTATTAAGTTACTAAATTTGAATGTGGGGTGGATCCCCAGGCCCCGAGTCCTCCATCCATTCATCAAGGATAAGAATAATTGGATTTTCAAGAGGCCGGGAACAAATATGAGCCAAACACAGAGGGCTTGGGTGTTTAGCCATGCAGGAGAAGTATAGGGGCTCACACTATGACCTTGACTGATCACCACCGAGCAGCAGAGAAGGAAAACAAGCTGGTTCTGCAGGAGTCAGCACTAGAGACCATGGAGGTGTAAGATTTGAAAGAAGATTCATGGGAATCAATTTTAGTCGCACAAATTTCAGCAAAATGATATTGACAAAACTTACGAAAAAGCTATTAAAACATGTTTATATATTTTGTTTTAGCAATTCAGTACAGTCTGTTCTCAAGCGACCCCATCCTTCTGTGGAGGACGGCAGTTTCACAGGAGTCAGCATTAAAGGAGTCCTACTGTATAAATTATATAGCAAAGAGTAGGAAAAAGAAGTGTTGGCCACAGTCAAGCTCGTGTTCAGTAGTTGAGTGCATAATTGCTATTAGATGAAGGATTCACCAATAATATTTCGGTAAAAATAATAATACAAAGGCATGCAGATAATGCAAGATGAGAGATATGTACACTGAAAGGATGAACTTGAAAAAATTACAAGACATCTGTTTGTACAGCAGAAGGCTGTAAAGGCCATTACACACTGAGATCGCTGCGATAAAACATGAAATTCTGATGTTTTTGGATGGAAACGTGTCGCGTAACGTATACGAGCATGCTGAAAGCGTTGCAAAGAGTTTGTATTTCAAAAAAATAAAAAATAAAAAATGCACTGCCACAAAAAAATGTAGTCGACGTCAAGCGATCATGAGCTGGTCCTGATGTTTCTACACAAGAAAAGGAGGAAACGAAGATTCTGGGTTTATCAAAAACAAGACGGCAGCAGCAGGGAGACTTTCGTGGCTTGATCCGAGAGCTGAAGCTGTATCTCAGCCGCTTTCATACTTATGTCAGCTGGACAGTTTGAGCTCCTGTTGACAGAGTTGGGACCACATCTGAGGAGGCACAGAAATCGTTTCAGTGCATTTGGCTTGGGGAGGAGGCCCCAGGGCAGACCCAGGACACGCTGGAGAGATTATATCTCTCGGCTGGCCTGGCAATGCCTTGGTGTTCCCCGGACAAGCTGGAGGAGGTGGCCGGAGAAAGGGAGCAGCTTGGGCTGCTGCCCCCGCAACCCGGCCCCGGATAAGCAGAGGAAGCTGGATGGATGGATGCATTTGGCTGTGTGTCTGAAGTAGATACAGCTGCACTTATTCGGTACCGGTGCACGTTTTGATAGTCATAACCTTCAGTGTGTAAAGGACTTAAGGATTGCTGATGTTCTATTTCTCTTTTTTTCCATTACTGATAAAATAATACACACAGAGAAATATATGCACACTTCAGCTTTAAAATCCATCATCACACCACCGTTTCCAGGGTTTGCATACTGAGGCGCTCACTCTCTGAGGCATGTCTAACCTTTCTGCTGAGCCCTGTAGGGGCACCTATAAAAGGAAGCATCATAAATTATCAACTACTGCAATTAAGCAGTTAATATAGGGTGTACAGCAGCAAAAGGAGAGGAAAAACCGTGCTGATTTTCCTGACCTTCAGGTTACAGGACAAAAACTTCCTGAGCGGTAAAGTCAGATGGTCTAATTGGAGGGGACAGTGGATTAACTTGTTGAGGGGCATAATCAAATGTTACAGAGCAAGAAATGGATGTGATACCAGGAGCAGAGGACGTGCAAAGGAACATAAAGCACATAAAGCATTGAGATTCAACCTCACTTTTAATACTCACGTTGAAAGCACTACACTAAACTTGAAAGATTTGTCAGAAAGGAGCCGATCCTCCGCCCAGGACAGCTTCTTATCACCGTAATCATCTTCAGAGTGTTTTGCTTGTTCCCATCTAATCTCTTCCAAAATCATTCGCAGATCCTCAGACTGACGTTCGAGGATCAGTGAGTGACAGAGATGGACACGGAGACCCCGTGTAGACCATCTGACGCCCCACGATTAGTGTGTGCGGGCGTCCTAATCTCTGCTGAATGATACCCCGTGATTAAACACGGTGGGGATCAATGAAAAGCCTGAACGTGTGTGTATGTGGTGCGGATTGGGCGGTGAGGTGAAGATTAACAATCATCATTAACACAACACATGTCCATTAATCTTCGTCGTAAAGCCTGCTATTATTACACTGAAAAGTTCAGCTGTTTGTCAGTGACTGAGCTGCACGGTTCTGTACTGCACGGCGCACGAAACATGTTGTGCATATAAATTTTAATGGACAGATTGATGCGCGTTTGATACGCGTCCAGGGCAAAATGACTCACGCAGCCTTTTGTGCCTCATTCAATTCACTACTATTTAAGTGGTTCCATAAGCTGCGTGCTGAGACCTTGCACAAAGCACCGCTGAGTCAATCACTAACTCAGTCACAATATACAATATGTGTGAACGCAAAAATACCCCCAACCAGTCTCTTACTGAAACATATGGTTGATTTAATACATGTGCCCATTAACTGTATAAGCCATTTGGATAAACATTAGTTGGTTCAAGATTTTTGGATGTCAGGATTTGCTGCTTTATTTCTGAGATACTCCATCGTGTTCAAGAAACAGACGATGATAAAGTATTGATTAGTGCAGGTTTAAAAGTCTTTTTTGAGCTAACCAGCAAAAGCAGAAAAACAAAAAAGAAAACAATACTCAGGCTTAGCGAGGAATACCACACACACGAGATTCAAATATTTAACCGATGAACAACCACAGCCGGGGCTGGAAATTCAGATTCCTTTCAAATGATTCTCATTTCCCAAAGGTTCTCCCTTCACTCTGCCTTACCTTTATACACTTACTATCGACTGCACTCCATTACCTTGTCCAGTCTATAGATATTTTCTTCTTTTGTATCCATCCTCGAGTAACACCAAGGCATTTATGTTACCCAGAGCTACACGTGATGAGCACTTCCTGCTGATTCACATAAAAACAAGAGCTACCTCGAGTGCGTCGTCATTACGTAAATTACTCATTACAAATTATTTGGTGATCTAATCACACCCATTATTGAAATGAATAATTAGCAAGATTATCCAAAAGTCAAATATATTTTTGTTCCTATTGAGAGAAGAGAGCAGCAAACCTGTTTTCCTTAAATGAAAGAATCAGTTTAAAAGTACTGATGACTTTCGGTGTATCAGCTGAGCGGTTGCTTAGATGCGTGGGGGGCTGCCTATCGGCTGCGTTTGTCCATTTTTAGATTTTGTTTCAGATGCTCCTAAAGCCCCTACTGAGTTCGGCTGGCTTTAATCTACTGAGAACTACTTACATTTCCAACATCATTATCAAAAGGCATCTTTGCCCTCCTTAATTACAAACCTCAGGAAACTCTTAAGAAAAGTGTTAAGAAGGCCAGGTTCCTAGCTCACCCCTGTCTTGAATATATTCAATAGTGATCAGCTTTGAAATCCACTCCTAATTGCAATTGAAGGCAACATTTCATACCAACCACACAAATCTGTGAACCTGGATACAGATTAGTGCAAAGGGCTGGAAGTTTCCACAATCTAACAAAATACAGGAATGAATCATACAACTCTTTTTTTTTTTTCTTTCTAAGTGCTAGCTCAAAGCATGTCTTAGCTAATACTCAGAGTCACACACACAAACAGTTATCATATTTAAACGCTGGTTAAAGCATCTCAAGGATACTGGAGGCACCTGCTGGGTACGCCTTGATATTCTCACTGTTGAATTTGTGCCCATCACATTTCATCACACAGGGAGAAACATCTTAAGTAAAGTCTTATTAGCAATATGAGTGAATCTACCCGACACACCTTTTCCTCCCCGAGGTGCAAGTGCTTTATTGAGTTGGATGGCAAACAATGAGTCGAATTCCAATAGGCACTAGCTGGTGTTGAATTAGCATGGAAAGAAGGGCAGCCTTCATTAGGGGCCTTGTGGTTTGTCTGGGCTGATAAGGGTCCGGCCGGGAAAGAGACAAGCGACACATCAATCCTACACAATGAGCACTGTGTGACACGCTGGAGCCCCAATGTAGATTAAGACTTAATGAAAACCAAATCAGATGAGGAAGAGGAAGAAAGAGAGAAACGGAGGAGAGATAACGTGGGGAGGACGAGCAGGGCAGTCAGGCAGGGAGTCCCGCCTCAGTGTGGGACACAGTTAGGTAAACAGGAATCCTCCATGTTGTGCAGCCAGCCCTCAAGAATCTATCTGTATGTATTCTTGTGAAAGAAATAAGATGTCAAAGTGCCAAAGAGACACTAAAAACTAGTTTGTGAAGGGCAAGTTTAATAAAGAGGATGTAGCCTTCTTAAACACCAGTCTTCCCAAAGTCAGCTGACACCACAAACACAACCAGGACTGTGATCCTTTGGGTCCTGTGAGTCCTAGGGTGGGGTCTCGAGGAGTTGGATCCTTTTCGTGCATCCTGCAGAAAGTTGACTGGCATTTGGGGGATTTGGAGGCCAGGTTGCTGCCTCAGGCTTTGTGTCATAGTTATAAGCATGTAACATCCGCATGAGTGCCAGGACACTGAATTTTTCAACAGTACATTGCAGTGTAACAAGAAAATAAAAGTTATTCACTTCCTGTATCCATGGTTTTAAAGTTGCGGTCGATTCGTCTATTTTAATTTGTGTTTTCACTGTGCCAACTACTGTTTGACTGCTTTAAAAATCAAGTGTGAAGTACTGGAGTCAATATATCCCTCTTGTGAAGAGCATGACGGACACCGTCACCATTTAATGACCCGCTGGCCTGAACTCTGCCCACATGTAGCACCAACACAGCCCGAATGAGTGGCTACTCGCTGCCAACTTGAGCCATAACAAGCTGCAAGGCGTAGGAGAGGAAGGCAGATGGGTGGTGATAACCGGTGGGTGAGCATGAACTGCAAAAATGTGAAGGTGTCGGTGAAGAGGGTGACTCAGTGGTGAGCCTCACACTGTTACAGAGACAAAAAGGTGTGTGCGTGTCTTCCTGTCAGAAACGCTTATAAACTTGAAGACAGAATTAAACTTGTGTGACTCCCAGCACAGCCTTCAGTCATTAGCTGCTAGCAAAAGCACACACAAACAGATCTCTTGTGGTTCCACGTGGTTTTTTATTGGACGACAGATACTCTACCCTCAATTTAGAGGGAAACAAAAAGAAAGGTGGAAGGTCAAAGACATCAATATCAAAGATTGTCACAGTTAACATACATCAAACTCTCAATATTACCTTCCCCTCAATTTTTTGGGTTCCCTGTAGGCTCAAGGTCACCTCACCGATTGTTGGATCAACACAACTTAATCGCCTGTATTCTCATTGGTTGGAAAACTGTCTAATTGATAGCTTTACCAAAATACACTGAAAACACACTTGTATTTTCAAAACTTTGGACCATCCCTGTCTAACTTAATTCGTATGAACTTAGAATACTGACAACCCTCATGGCATCTCATCTAAAACCGCCAGGATAATTTGTCTGCGTTTGGATGTTATGACCATGTTTCACATTTACACTCATAGCTGAAGGCTTTGAGTGAGTATACTGAAAATGACATGTTTCAATATATTTTGGCCTAATCCAGTGCATGCATCTTGAAAAATTACATCATGATGGAAACTGTTTATTATAGCTTATTATTATTGTCCATGCAGCCATTAACCTTATCATCCCCTCCCCCCGATGCCATTTGAATACATGCACATGCGTGCTCATTAACTCTGCGTCATCATGCTATCAATTCAGTGCAAAATAACAAGGTTGCTGTGTTTTCACATCCTGCAAATACTAGGTTTTTAATGTGCATTTAGGCTTATAAAACTAAGCTGGTTAAAGAGTAGGTACGATCAGGTTGACCACAGCCTCAGTATCATGACATTTCACTACCCAATATTCCACAGGAGGACGTGCATGACGCTTCACAGATAATAAGAGAAGCTGACTGGGACCTCTCCTTATTTAATGAGGTGACATACACACAGTGCAGGATGAGTGTTTTCTAATCAGCACTATAATTCAGATTTAGGTCTGTTTAGATGGAGGTCACTGGGTTTTTAATAATAAGCTACATGGTCTGCTAGTTTTTGTGGGTGTGTCTGTGTGTGTGTCTGTGTGTGGTGAAGAAAGCAGAAAGGAGCTGCGTGCAATATGTGCGTGAATGAGGATGGTGCAGAAATAAGCACTGGGATCGCTCGTAATTTTAATATCTTAAGAGATTAACATCTTTTGCAGTGAACTCACTCAGCGCTTACAGTTTGCTACATGTGAGGAGCCTAATTGGCAAACATAAAGATGAACATGCATTCAAGAGAAATCCTAGTGCGCAGTGAAAAATTGTCCACTGTGCAAGACAATTCCAACCAAACCACAAGGCCAAGGAGGAGCAGATACAATCTGCTTGCATATACGTGTGCATTGGTCATTTTGTTTGTACACACACACACACACAAAAAAAGCTGCTTAGATATGCAGACTGGAATACACCTCTATATATTGTATATGATGACAGCCATTATGTTACTTTTTCCTCCGTTCAGACAAAGCTGGAGCCTCAGCCACACGCTATGACCTTGCATTGCTTCACTGCATACACACTCCCACTCACACAGGGGATAATCAGCCATTTCCCCTACCTCAGCATGACACCGTGTGTACGTCCATGTTGCTCTGTGTGTTTAAATGGCGCTTCTTCGCCGTGTGACAGATGGGGCCCCCCCCTCACAGTAGCAGTAAGTCACTTTTGGATGCAGTAACCTTCACACCTCCCAAGAATTTTTGGACTGGGGGGAAGGGGGTATGTGTGTGTGTACAACTCCTGTTGAACTGGACAGACTTAAGATCTGTGCATTGGCGGGATCTGTCAGTGTGTTAGAGGACCAAAGTGAGCCAAATGAGGCCAAAGCGAGCCAAGGCTTTGGACCAAAAGCCTGTGCAGAGAATTGGGTTTTAATATTGTGTAAAATACGTTGGTAAAAGAGGCCTCTAACAACGCAGCTGCCAGACGTATAAATCGCAGAATTAGCAATTAATGTAAATTATAAATTGAATTGTAAATCACAAAGGAGGAAAACAGATGGCAGCCAGAAGGTAAGGACAGGGCAAACGGACACCCTCGTCTGTGCCGTTTCTGCTAGAAGGCGGTTTGTCTTCGTCCAACTGTCGGAAAGTCAGTGGAAAAAAATGTTGCTCTGTGGCTGCTCAAACCAATGTGACGTATAACACAAAATGCTGCCTCCAACTGTGAGCTAGCCATAGAGTGTTATCACAATTACCAACTAAAAGGAGAATAGCTAGCATTGCAGCTGGCTAAAGGATGCATCAGTAATGTTTACTTCCTGTCAAACAGTCAATGCCATCAGCGTCTGGAGGCGTTCTTTTACAGAAGGCATACAGAAGACAGATTTAGTTCCAC
>VOQK01005720.1:35998-51937 GCA_015052645.1 Benitochromis conjunctus
AATATTATTTTTTTTGTTTTTTTTTTTTTTTTTTTTAAAAATTTTTTTTTTTTTTTTTTTTTTTTTACATGTAAATGAATGCAAAAGATGCATTATTGAATTTGTACCTTTGATTGATTTGATTGATTAAGGCCTTATTTGTCACTTTGCATTGAAATTTTTCATGTTCACCTCGCACGTGAACATGAAATAGGAAACATGGTCAATCCTATTATAGATTAAAAAAATATATATTTTCAATAAAAATTTACATTTTTTTTAACATATCCAAAACATAACCGATGTCTGGTTTTGGATTAACTTACTTAACCAGGTCCTAAAGTCTGCCATGATCAAGCAGCAAAGTCTTTCTGTTGTTATCTGGGAGCGATACTTTCCAAAGGAGGAGGTAACGTGTTTGATCAGCAAACCTATAATTTTAATAGGCGTCTGCTAAACAATGAGAAACATGCAGCATTAATGAATCTGTTGCTTATCACACAGCTAGACTGTAGTGTTTTATGAGTAAGAAGGATTTTTTTGCATGTGCCTGCCATCACTCCTGACTTGAGCTCAGTCGTTTTGAGGGATTATGGGGATTTGAGTCTTTAGATGCATGTGAGAACAGTTGACCTGCGTGTGACGGCTGCAGCCTCGACTGCACAGCTATACTACACTTCCCTCCTGGTGTTTGACACCTGGAAAGGTCACATGTGCATACATACAACCACAAAGACAGGCATTTGATAAACACGCTGTTCGTCAAATGTGCTTCCTTCGACCTCAGCTCGCACACAAAAACACACCCACCCAAACACACGGAGCACTCAGTGTGAATAGTGCTCCGGTCAGAGTAGTTTGCATTACCTGAATGATTATCGCTCAGGCTGTCAGAGCAGCATAAAGGCTTTGTTGAGGTGGATTAGCCGCCTGCAGGGTAGGGCTCGAGTTTCTGCCTGGGTTAGGCTTAGCTAGCGCCTAATGACAGAAGGAAGGTGCACTCTGTGACCTGTAGGTGTTAAACCGAGACCTCTTCTCAGCTGCAATGACCTGGCCCTGCGATGGGACAGGTTGAATGTGCGAGATGACATCTCCACTGCAGCCAGAAAGCCAGCGAACTTAGCCAGCATTAGCAACACTCAAGTCAATCTGAATGCAGCGGTGGCAAGACTGAATTTGTTCCTTTATGTCACAAAATCAGTAGTTTATATCCATGCAAGCAAAACAAGTAGTTGATTTGAACTAAATAAATGGGCCGCTCCTGCTCGGTTGATTGCTCAACTAATTAATCATTAGGCTCTTTGGTCAACCAAGAAATCTTTAGACAATTAGTCATCTTAAAGGTCTTTTTTTAAAAGAGGAAAGGGCTATTAGTCTGTCGTTACTGGAAAAAATATGGGAGAGATTAATCTTTGGATTAAGGAACAGTAAAATTGTTTTAAGTTTTTTTTTCTAATTTCCTGTTAAGAAAAATTGTAATGAAATCTTCTAGAAAAGATTAATATAGTGCTAATTACAGGAAAACTGAGGCAATTTTCAGGTGCTGCATGTGAAAATAATAAATACAAGTTCATTGCTACGAGTCATCGTACAGCAGGTCAGCAGAACCTGGAAAAATGACCCTACATGCAATTTAGCAAAAGCAACTAAGTTCCCGTAAAAGCCTCGAACCTTTACCTCTGCCTTTTCTCAGTTTGTCAGCTAACAGTGCTTGACTTTCGGGTGTTATACACCTAAAAATTTGGAAACATCTGCTGCCAACGGTGTCTTTTAAAGTGTAACTGCCTGCTTTAAAATCAATGCCTCAAACACTACAAGACCACCAAATGCCTGATTATGAGTGTAACAGGAGAACGCAGGAGCGCAGGGACGGATAATTGAAGTGACGGTATGTTTATGAATATGCGTCACATACATGACATATAAGAGAAATATTTCAGAGAGTGGGATAAACAGGGTTAATAGCCACTCACAGCTAGTGTTTTACCCTGGGGCCCTCACAGAGTTGAAACAACCAGACTTCCTGCCATGTAGTTTTCATCAACATGCCTTATAAATAGTGAAAAAAGAAAAGAAAATAGTTGATTTGAGAAATTGTTTCACTGATGGCGTTCAGGATGTTTAAAAGTTAAGTCTTTGTTGAAAAATGGCTTCAGCAGCATATTTATCTCTGCCCTGAGTTATGTTCTTCGCTTTGATAATATTTAATTGAATCCAAACAGCACTGTGTTGAATAACATAAAAAATGTCTAAATGTTTGTGTCTCTGTGATTACAGTGGCGCTGGGTTAGCTGCTGAAAGGCTCCCTGTCCATATAATTGGCTGTTGTTCGGAGGGTAAACACTATCTGAGGAGTGTTGAGCCCGTGAAGTGTTCTCGGTGTGTGTTTGTGTGTGTCTGCGTTAACTTGGTGAGTGCTGAGAGCAGTGTGCGCACTGTACTCTGTGTGTGCTGACTGATGCTGGGTCCGAGTCATTTTAAACTCTGGCCCCCTGTCTGATTCACGCACAGAGATTTGCTGATCTTTGGTGACACTTAGCTTGTGTCACACCAGCATCGCTGACTCTGAGATAACCCCGCATTTATTTAATAACCTCGAAAAGCAAAAGATATTCTAGATTTCGAAGGATTATCACTGATTTTCAGTCAGGCTCTGCTATCTTTAGAGTATTTCAGTTTTAAATTTAAAGATTAGCTAAGGTCAAATTAAATTATACATTTTTTTTTTAAGTGTCATGTAATTGTTTCGCCAGGTTGTAATGCAGTGTAGTTACTTTTCTTATAGGTTTGATGCTTTCTTAAAATGGATATCCTGTGGTTGGTATCATTACACAACAAATAACCATTGTGTTCCTCACTTCTTGAAAACAGTAACACTTGTTATAGCAAAGTGGGCCTACCATTTCTAAACTGATGAAATAGCATTTACGGTAAAATCTCGAGTTTTTTTAAAATACGTATCCACAGCCATGTTTTTGTAGGTAGTATATAATGCATAGCCATAAGTTGTTAACAAAGATTAGCATGCTAACATGCTAAAAGAGACAGCAAACAAAGCATCATTCTTTCTCTGTCTGCATGTTAAATCACAGATAGTCAGTGAACTGAGCTTAAACAGGATTGATGTGCTGTTTTTTCTTTGTACCAGGTACAAATTGAGCAGTTGTGTTTTCAACCATATGTAATCAAGAAGGTGGAACTGGGCGATCACAGACTTACAGGAGTCCAGCTGAGAGGCGATAAAAGTGTGGATAACTTTTTCTAAAGCTGACAGAAATGGATTCTGACTGTAATTTAGCTATTTTTCTCAGTAGTTTGAAGCTGCCCTTTACAACGTGACTGATCTGATTGCTAAAAGTCAAGGAACCATCTATCTGTAATGCCAGTTAGCTAGCTAACAGAAGCAGATTTTACCATCAGAAGTTGATTTTAATTAGCCATTGTGGCATGATATATGTGGTATTTACACTTGTTAAAATATTGTAATTTTCTAGTAGATGTACAGTTTTATGCTTAAAATTGTAAATATTCATACTTTATGGCAGCAACACAAATTCACACATTGTGTAAGGAAGTATTTACAAAAGTCTATGTGATGAAAGTATCTGAATTTAGACACCCTGCTATTTATAACTAGAACTTCTTCAGAGTTTCGTAAAGACAAGCATGCTGACATGTAGCAGTTGTTAGATTTATCTGACATATTAGCTGTGTTGGTGTTGCATAGCACATACATGTGCTTGGAGGGCTACAAACACAGCAACCAGCTAATTCGAGCATCGTCAGGCAGAGCATAACAAGTATATTTCTAAAATGCATTGTGTTATTATCTTAGTAAAAACTCACAAATAACTACACAAAACAAATTTGGGGGGAATTTGTTTATGTTTCGTGTGTCTCAAAGAAAAAACAATATTGTTCAATATATCACATTTTTAAATCATCAAATATCAGTATTGGTATCAGTCTTAAAAATCCTGAATTGATCGGGCTCCACTTTAAAGTGTTTCTTTTGAAATGATATACGCTCTATAAGTGAATCATGCATTACCACAGGTCAGCAGCAGTACTAGATCATGATGTGATTTTAATGAAACAGGATACCAGTTTATTGAGTTGCTGCCCCTCCCTGGTCAAATAACAGCAGCATTGATTAAGCTGTAAAACTCTTCTCCGAGCTCTGGTAATTGGTGGAGAGATCAAACCTGTGGCTGTTTTGACAACCGGATGGTTTCTCCCACCGCTAATCGTCCCTACTCCTCTGGCTTCAAACCCTGAAGGACAGGAAGGATGTACATTAAGGGCCGAAGTACTCAAAGTCGTAAAAAGTAATGACAGTGTCTGCTGGTACTGGCGAGCAGCTGCAGTCCAACCGTGTGCCTACAGTCCATTATTTGAAGACAACGTGTGAGTGGTCGTATCTTTTTACAATGTCCTAATGGTTATGGATGAAAATGATGGCACACATGATGACGGCGCTCTTTCCACAAGGCGATAATGGCGGTCACATGCCATTTAGGACAGGAGAGAGCGGGTTGCTAATAGCAGTGAAAGGGCAGGGAGAGGGAGGAAGAGGCAGAAGGTTTGGGCTGTATTAAAATGATCAGAGATGGCAGCCCTGAGAGGCAGTGAAAGAAGAGCAGGCGGAAAGATGAAGAAAGGGATGCTAGTGTAAAATGAGCACAGAGGAAGGGTTAAGATGGCAAGTCTAGCCCTGCTCTGCTCTCTCCGTCTCCCCAGGGGGTATATGAGAGATGAGAATGCCTATCATTCAGTGAACGGGAGTATATTTATCCAACCCTCCACCCCAAGACTCCCATTGAATGTGTTTGAGCTCTTTTCCTCTTTTAAATCTTTCATTTTCAATTTTCTTTCTTCATTTTTTCTCCTCTTTTTTTCCCACTTATACATCTCCCATTGTCTCCTCGTCTGTGATTTGCTGCTCTCCTATCCCACGAAGCACAGACTTGATGATTTTTCAAGCATAATTCAATCAATAGCACAATATTAAACTATATTAACGTACAGTAAGCTATATTCTGTACGGTTACGTTTTAATTATTACGTGCCAGTTCACAATACCAGTCATCCCAAGGCCTGTTAAATTTTAAGGTAAAGACAGCAATTCAGCAGTCCTTTTTGAGCAAGCATTTGGAGAAAGCAGGGAGAAAGAACTCCATTTTATGGCAAAAGTATAGAAAAATTACATTCAAAATGTTAAAAATGTTTATCTCACACAATTAAGATTTCAGTCTTGATTGAGTTATCTGAAACCATGAAACAGCAATTTTCATTAAAAGAAAACTTTATTGACCACTAGGGGCAGCAAATTGAGCTGTGCTGGAAATGCATGAGCAGGAGATTAACTAGTTTTTGAAGTGCAACCAAGCATCATTTGTTATGGCACAGTGTTTGAACACAAAAGATTAAAGAAGACAGTTAGCAACAGCTATCCTCGGTCTCTTCCATATCAGAGTATTTACACCCACGGATCATTGTCTTTGAATTCCTTGCATCAGTGCTGACCTGATAATCACTCGGTCTTCATGTGAATACTTATATTTGAGTACACCCATTTAGCAATAAATATTTGGTCCAGATCAGCAGTTTTTTATAGGTCACATTTGGCCTTGACTGAGAGTGAGCCTGACTGCCTCTGTCACCTCTGGTGGGCAAATTACCCATTTCAAGCTAAGCTTGTGATTTTTGGTTCACATTTAGCTCACAGAACATTTACCAATATCATAACAAAGCTGTAAGTTAGACGAGAACAGGTCCAAATGTGTCCCCTGCCTAAAAGGTGTTTGTTCTGTGTTGCCCTAACCAGTCACTGATGCCCTGCTATTAGTAGCAATTGGCTGGGGAACCTAGCTAAGTTGACAATAATCAAACTTACTCGGACAAGTGCTTCTCAGAATACAGTACGTCTACAAGCACAGCATCAAGTCTCTATCAATTATTAAACAAGGATATAGAAGCTTTATTGAAATGCTGTTCAGCCAACATTTACATTTAGCCCAGACATAAAAGAACCATCACATCCTTACAACCCTGCAACTCACAAAGCTCACTTGAACCATTGTTTCCTTATCCTTGTTTTTGTTTTGTATTTTTTGGCTCAACAAATCATCTTTTCCTCTACATTTTTGTCCTCCAATCACACATTCCAGTTCAGCATGAGCCAAATCTTGATATTTCTTTTCTTTTTCTTATTTTCCGACTCACAAACGAGCGTAGGCAGTGACGGTGTCGCGAGCAACTGTCAGAGTGAGACAGAGAAGAGAGTTGTTGCAGTCTGAACAGCAGGCTAGTATCTTCTCTCCAATAACAATTACATCAAGTGGTGTGTTAAATGAGGTGGCCCACGGTTCAGGGGCTAGGGCTAATCACTGCAGTCTGCTCCCTAAAATACAGTGATAATGACGGGTGGTGGGGAGGATTTAGTTGCCGCCAAATGCCTAATTTAACCCAGGCACATACTGTACGTGTGGAGAAAGGCACCATGAATGGAAAGAAAAAGGACATTTCTGACAAAAAAAAGGAGACACACATCTGTCTTACGTCTCCTTCCCTTTGGCGAGGTGTGGAGGTTAAAAAGTCATCTGCTCGTGTTCTCAGATGGAAGTCGGCCCGCGGTGAGGTGATCTATCAATGGCGGCTCTCTCTCTCCTTTACGGCCCTCTCTCCATCATCACATAGCCGCAGTAAATCCTTCCTCAATCTGACATCCAGCTGCTGACATGTGGTTTCTATCTAGCCATTTCACCGCTGGCCCGGATTCAGCCGAGGTGGCGCTCATCGTGGCAGGGAAACACGCCGTTAACTGATCCGAGGTCAGTCGTGAAGTTCAGAGAGCAGGCTGGAGAAAGACTGGATGTCAGGTGTTGCAAAACATTTGAGGAGGACGTGTTTGTGGACCACATGTTTCTTGGGATGTGATAAGGATGTGAGTTTATTGAAACCTTTAAAAGGGCGTGTCTGTGAGGGGGCTTGGCTTTGTTTAATGCTGGTCAGCTGTTGGATAGCAGCTGGTGATATTTTTTTTGGCCAGTCCATCGTATCGGACAGGTCGGCTTCGTCCTGGGCCAGATTTCTGCTGCTCTCCGTGGCCTTTTGCTCAGAATAATATGAGCCGGGTCTGCAAAAGTCACGTATGTGTGGGCGGATGGGTTTATAGTCATGTTTTTCTCTCTTAAATTTTGTATCCAGGGAGAATTTACCACTTTCAACAGTACGGCATATAACTGTTGGCTTTTTTTTGGACTGGTTCCAGATTAACGACACTCAGTTAACAAAAAGACCTCATTTCTCTTATCTTCAGTGGTTTTTAATTAACGTTTTGCTTGCATTTTTCAAGAATTTGAGATACTGACACCATATTTGTAGTACAACTATTAGAATACAACTATTCTCAGTAGTACTGTAGGAACTATTTCCCAATAATCCAGAGCTGCTTGACTATATATTACTAAATTGTACTTTCTGTCACAAAAGTCCCCATGCCGCTGCTTTTTGATTTATTCAAAACTTAACTGTTCATCACTTTTGTTGCCATAAATACTTGGGGAAAAAAAATCAAGGCCTTAATTCTTCTTGACGTTGTTCTTGTTAGTCACAAATCCGTCTTTCTAAACTTTTGTCTCCTGCTGCCTCTGTGTGCATCAGCATCAGCGGGTATGTATTCACGTGAAATTCTGGAGCACCTCTCACCTTCATTTATGCTCCTTAGCAGCAGGAAACCGCTTTATATGCATTGAAATTTGCCCACTGGAGGTCCTAAAAGATGGGCCATTACCTCACCGAGTGTACGACTCTCACTGCGTCGAATATGTGAAAGAGGAACATGGCCTCCATCGGTGCTGACATTGGAATGCTGCGGTGGGTGTGAATTTGAAATACAGACTCTTAAGGAGGAGCGTGCGAAACTGAACCCAGGACTTCTAAAGGCGGCGCGTGTGAATCCGAGCCGAGGCTCTCTTAAGGCGGTATGCGCAGATCTGAGATAGTCTCCGGTTTGCGAGCTGATGGACGAGACTCTGACAGACATTCTGTGTCACGGGGATGAGGCGGAGGGGGCCCTTCGGGGGCAGATTGAGCAGACCAGGTGGTACAGCTCGGCGTTGGCATGCAGAGCACTCAGGGGATGCTTCTATGTTTAGCCCTTACATGATATTACATGTGCTGTTTTTTCTCGGCCTGCTGTTGGGTGTAAAGTGGAGTGAGCCCGGCCTCCTAAGTGGCTCTCCCGCCGACATCCTTTACAATGAACACATCAAACTTTATGCGTTTTTATAACTTTAGGAATGGCCGCTGCACCAATTGCAACCTTACATTATAAAATAAGATATAGAAAAACTTCATTAAGTGAATGCAAATAGATTTTTTAAAATTTAAATCTAATTTAACTAATTTAGAAATGCTGCTTTTGTTTTTCAAAGCTAAAATTGGTGTGAATGAAGTTTGCTGATCAATTTGGAGGACTTCAAATCAACTAACTACAATATTTACAGACATCCCAGTATGCATCATTTCAGTTAGTTTCAATAAAAAAATATATATATATATATATATATTTTTTTTTTTCATCGTTTTCTGGCTTAATATTGGGGTGAAGCTTTGTAACGTTCATTTGTACCTATGTGTTTAGATATGTTCAACAGTTTTAGTGGGATAATCTTTTTCCATGTTTCGTCAGTTTTGCAATAGCAAGAACAAGACTACATCATGGATGGATGGATGGATGGATGGATGGATGGATGACTGGTCAAATAATGTGACTCAGTTATTTTTTTCTGCATCTCTGTTCTTCTGTTTTTCCAGGAAACTCTGAACAACAATTACTCTTTACTTTTTTCTTAAAATCTTCAACACAATGAGTGGCAACTTAATAACTGTAGTAACACATTCTCAATTTGCCTTGTAATTAGTATCAAATTGCATGGGACTTTTGAAGTCTCCTAGTAATTTTCATCAACAGCAGCAGGATATTTCCAGACTTCTGCCAGAAGAGAAAAAAAATCTCTATGCGGGGAAAAAACTGTTGGCTAATTTTTGTGAAATTAATTGGGAAAGATTCCTGGAAATCATAAGGGGAATGCTGGAGCCATGAAATAAACTGTTACCAGGTTTTTTAGCTGATTTCACCAGAAAAATCTTGAGGGACCACCATGACATGAGAGTCACAGTAATCACGATAGAGGCAGATGAACAGAGAAATCTGTAGAGTAGTGCCTTTCCACTGAAAAGCTTCTCAGCATGAATGGACAACAAGGATTTTGAGGAATGGGAACCAGTGGTGCTGCGAGCCTGTAAAATCCATTGAGACTGTGAATGTTAAATTGGGCCAAACAAACTCAGAAAGACACACATTCACACACAGACCTCCTAGTTTGTATACAAGACCTGTGGGAGTTTTAAATCAGGGATGTGCTCGTTCCCAGTCCCCTCCTTTGCGTCCTTTTTTTGTTTCTCACATTATTTTGGCTTCTTCTTTCACTAGTTAATCCTTCACTCTGCCGCTTCCATTTTATCCTCTCTCGCTCTCTGTCTTTAGAGCTCACATACAACCCTCCATCTCCACCCCTCCACCTCCAGAACCTTGAACACAACAATTTTTCCAATCCTGAGTTTTTAGCATTTCGCCATCTCCCCACAGAACGCCTATTACTCAGCCAAGTCAGCTCCACCGCACTTTGATGTGTGTGAGACCTCACTGGTGGATAAGTGCTGGTGTTGGTGTGTGTGTTTGCATGCAGTCGTAGTGGGGTGTGTGTGCGTGCGTGTGTGTGAATGCATTGCAGGCTTGTCATGGGCGGGTGATTGAGTCCAGACGTTGTGGGCTCCTCTCGTCACCGTTGTCCCTCCCCCTCCGACACCACCACCGACCAGTCCTGGTTGGTGGTTCAGAGTGTTTTGGGCTCAGGGCGGCTGGGAGGGCGGGGCCACGGCTCCCTGGGGTGCAGTAAAGTGATAGGGCTGCACAGGGGGTTAGGATCGCCCCTGGGGAGCGAGGTCGGAGGTCAGAGTCTTGGCCTCACAGTGAGGATCAGGGCCATGTTAGTTAAACATGCTTCAGGTGGGGCCTTCCTGTAGAAATCACTGCTGCTTAGGCTAGCTCGCATCTGGGTTTCTGTCTGACTTGTGTGTGCACGTGCACTGGTTTTGCCTGCTTGTATCGCTGCTTAACTCCTTTGTGTTACTTTTTCTGGCTACATTTTTCAATATCCTACTTATACAAAAGAGAATAGAAGCAGTGATAATAGCATTGATATCCAACTAACTAGCCTAAATAAATAGATACTAAGTATTTTTGCATACCACG
Source organism: Benitochromis conjunctus (assembly GCA_015052645.1). Taxonomy (NCBI): domain Eukaryota; kingdom Metazoa; phylum Chordata; class Actinopteri; order Cichliformes; family Cichlidae; genus Benitochromis; species Benitochromis conjunctus. Next base: position 46,299 of record VOQK01005720.1, read on the forward strand.
TCTGGTGCTTGGACTCACCGTACTTTTGTGCTACATGAAATTATTAAGACAAATATGTTAAATGCAGAAATATTTGCCTCATTCAGCTGCAAAGATGGAGCAAAGATTTTTTTTGCCTGACTGTCTTCGTGTGCTGACTGATGCTCCAATTATACTTTCAGTTTTTGAAAATCTAGCTGCACGGGGCATGAAATTCGTCAGCAGCTCATGTGAACGAGTGCGCGAATGGACCACGCAGTTTGTGGTTTTCCATTTGTGTTTAGCGCTTTTCTGCACTAACCCTGAGGTGCAGAATGGAATAAGAAAAAGAAAACACAACAATCACGATTCAACCTCTTCTCCAAGCCTTTACTCTGAGCCGAGAGTCTATAGAGACAGGAAATGACATTAGCTGGTTGCCATAGATGTGAATTCTTTTTGTAAAGTGAAATGTTGCATTTTCTGAAACTTTGTTGTATTTTTTTGTTTTATTGTTACGATGTGGACCTCAGAGTAGAACGATATGTAGGAATGCTAAAGAGCCAGCTATGGTCGAATCAACTGGCATGTCCTTCTAATGTTAATTTAGCAGTCTGACTCCTAACACATTAAACTTGTAGCATGTTAAATTAAAGCATAATGGTCTAATAGCGCCAAGCCTGTTACGCAGCTATGCATACGGAGCTCAGAGTGTATGTCAGCAGTTGCTCGTTGTTGGCCTGAGGGTAGCTGTTGGTGAGGCAAGAAAATAAAAAAACATGAATCCAGACATTATTGTACCACAAAGAGGGATTTTTTTTGTTTTAAGGATTACAAATATAGTTAATTACACAGCAGTGGTATCAAACATGCTACATGCTATTCTAATATAATGTGGCCCCTTTAAAATAGCTACTTTTGCTTTATTTTATTGAACTCTATCTTAATAAAGCTTTATATTTAATTTAATCTAGCGCCTATGTAACTTTTAAAATATGTGAAAGGAATTAGCTATGCAGTTGTTCGTAACACATATTGCATATTACCAACATAATCTGAAGTTTGTCTGGTTTAATGTGAATATTTGTTGATCATTTAAAGCAGGGCAAAAAAAGAAAGAAAGAGAATAAAGAAACATGAAGAAATGAACTTGATTGATTCGGTAAAGTCACCCCATTAAGTGGAAGACAATGAAATACCTGCAGAACACAAAGATGGTGGGGAGCAGAGCGGGACTCCTGTCTCTATAGCAGCAAAAAAAACAGAATAAATGAAGCATGAAGCATTTCATGGGGAATTGAGTTTTTTAAGAGACTTTTTAAACTTCACCTTTCCATCCCTCAGCAGCTTCTAAGATGGACGACAGCGAGGTCAGACCGTCACCTGGGCTCAGACACTGACCAAACACTGGCTCTCAAGCTGAATAATGGGCTGTCACTAACCCCTGACCTCAGCTCAGAGTCTAAGGTGTCAGATCGATATCAGCCGAGCACGGTGAGCGTCTCGTCTGACGGGAGGCGTCCCGGGATGTTCAGCCACTGAACCCTGCGCGAGCGCCCACATTCACTCCGTGTGCTCGGGAGCGTGCTCGCCACCAGAGTCACGTGCACGCGTCCCCATATCTGCAGCGCCTCGCAGATTGTTCCTCTGTCCACTTGGGCAGGTGCTGATGGGACATATGTTAGCTGGGTTATTTTAACCAAACCTGCTGTGGGCCTCCTGGAGTCATGTGACGTTAGAAGTGTCCGTGTGTTTGCGCTCATGTTTAGTGCTTGTTTTCCTGCTTGCACACACTCTCAGGTATGTGTTTGTTAAAAGCGCCGATTCCGTGGCTGGAGCACTGTGTTGCTGTAAACTGCAGTCATGGAAACCCGAACGAGCATCTTTAGCACAGAGGGGGTTTATGAGTCTGCCGGCCCCTTGGGGCTTTACGCTGACTGAATGATGGAGCCCTGCTGTGTGCGTGTCTGTGTGTGTGTGCTGACTCACACTAACCCCATGCTTCCATTGCTGCTTTGACCTCCTTGACACCAGAATAGCGTTGTCAGTAATTAACCCGCCTCATTCATGTAAGACAGGAGGAGAATGGCTCGTCTCACTCAGTTTGTGCACAGTCAGAAATATTCATCTGAAAGGGTCAGGTCACTCAGACAGAGTCGCTCGGTGGCAGTCTGACCGGCAACAACTTGCTTTAAAAGTGGAATAATTTGCGATCAGCTCATTATCAGCTGATCGCGTCATAAGAACATCAATCAGAGTTTTAGATTTCATTTCAGGAGAGTCATATAGCGCTCAGACTGTATAAGCAATCAAAAAGTTATGTTTTTAAACTTTTTTATTGAGCAGCAAATTAGCTGCACACATTAGAAATCTGCCCACGAGCTAGAATTGCATTCAGCATATATATAGTGAGTAATTATCTTAGTATAAATTATTACTTGGATATTAAGAGATATTCCAGTAATTTGCACTTGAGATGTAGGCAGGGATGCTGGAAGTAGGAGGGCTGAGGGGCCACTGGGGTTCCCGCTTCATTAGGTCAAGTAAGCAAACACAGCATTAGGCCTTATGTTTAACATCAGAAGTTTGATTTTTTTTTCCCTCCCTAAACCTAATAAAGAGGACATTGCATTGTTGGCTACAGTGACTACAGTGAGTTTTCGATCACGTTTTGCACGTCTCTTCAACGCCGTTTTACATTGTTGTGAAGAGACAACTTTAAATTACAGGTACGTTTCAGACCCCGCTTCATTTTGCCGCGTGTGTTCTGTTCACACGAGAAAATAACCTTGATTATATCACACTGAGGTCATCGGGGTAACACGAATTTCAGGCTGTTGAGTGTTGAGTTTGTAATTAGTGGACATTTACCAGGAAAACAAGGCCTCTAATGGAAAAATGCTGCATTAGTGGCATTATGTGAAATGTAGCCTGACTCGTTCTTGGGTCCAGCGTTTCCATTTTCCAAGGAATGTTAAACTGCACATAAAGTTCTTTCCAAGAAATTAAAGTTGTGAAAAATAAGTCTTTATGTAAAGTGTGCGTGTTTAGCAAACTTAACATTGCAAAACACTATTTTGAGAGTTCAGCATCACCTTTAGTAATTAGTTTGTTCTCAAAGGGTGCGCCGGTACATGAAGTACTCAGAAACAGGAGCTTTGCAGTAAGTTTGGTTAGAGTACGTGAGGCTTTACGTAGATCCTTGTCTGTCTGTCGGAGCTCCTGTAGCTGCATTGAAGGACGAGTTAGCAGTTGACACAGTCAGGGCCAACGACAGACTGTCCGCTCTCATTCCTCCCATCTCATCCAGCCTCTGTTCTCCCTTTCTGAACTATCTGAGGTGCCTTCCCACGAGCAGCAATGTGTTTTCAATCAGAGGCCAATTATTCACCTCCACTGGTTTTGTTCCCAGCAGAAAAAAAGAAGCAGAAAACGGGGAACTGTCTATACTTTACAGGCTCCATTTTTCCCATCTCTCTGCTGTCAGCACCCAGCCGGCCTGAGCCCTCTGGCAGACACATTACGTGTTTAAATGCAGTCTGTGCCTATGTGAGTGTGTTTGTGAGTCTATGGACAGATGTGTGTGTATATAATTAGCCACCTAAGTAATGGTGGCTTTAACTTTCCAGAGGCGGAAAGCTATGAATGATTGGACAGGTTGAGGGAGGGTGATCAAGACCTCCCAACCCCGAGGGCAACGGGGTGGACAGACCCCATCTGGTGACATCACATTACACGATCAGGACCTTATCGGCCCCATTAAGGGCTCCCCCTTGAGGGTACGACAGGGAACTACAGACTCTTTGGAAAAGTAAGAAGCAGCGTGAGGTCTGCACTCTGCGGTTGTTGCATTTGCATCTTTCAAGTGTTTGTGTGACAGGAGCTTCATGTGTTTCTGTGGGCTCAAAGCATCGCTTCTTTTCTTTTTTGTGGGATAACCCTGGGAAGCTGCCCCTCGTGTGACCCACCATGTTCATTAGGAAAACAACAGGGCGGCTTTATCCTGTTCTCTTCCTTCCATTCTTCTTCTGCTGTTTTCTTTTTCCCCATCAGGTCTTACGTTCATCAGTCTTCCTTTTGATTTTCTCCTCCTCCACTCTTATGTTTTACCCTCTTTTCTTTGATAACTTCTTTGGTTTATTTTCCCGTCTTTTACCTTCCTCTCCTCCGCTCCCATCTCCCTTCTTTCTCCCCTCATTCTTTCATTTTGCTCCCTCTTCCTTTCTTTTGTTTAACCTCACTTCCTCCACTCCCTGTCCTTGAGCCCTTTACTCCCTCGTCCTCACTGCTGTTTCCCATGTTGTTTCTCCAAGAACTTTCCAGTTTGTTTTGTTATCTCCGAAAGGGCATCGTTGTAACTTCTCCTGTGGAGTCATGGTTGTGGCTACATTAAGAAATCGGCACGAGGTTGTGAACTTTTTGATGGGTGGTTTTAGTTCTTGTAGGTTTACTTTTACAAAGTTTTTACTGCTATTTTGTCTTTTTTTCAGTTTTAAAGAAAACATTTTTTTAGACTCAAAAAAACAAAACTATGTCAACTTGCAAGAGATATATTCTGAGGAAGGTAAAGGAGATGTGTGCAGACTGGGGATGCACTGATATATCAGCCCATTAGTTGACTTATATTGGCCTTTTGGGACATAGGATGATGTTTTCTGATGTCAGTGGCTGATAATTGTGGACATTTAGCCAGGATGAAGTCAAACAGAGAGATGAAGAACTGAAAAACTTTATTTCCCTGCACAAACAGAAGAGTAAAAAAAAAATGAAAACAAAAGTAAAATATCAGCAAGCGCATCGGTCATAGGTTAAATTATTTTAAACACAAATACCAGCACAGATTTTCACAATCGGTGCTTCCTGAGTGCACACGGGGTTTTTTTGTTTTTATTCGTGGCAATAAAATAAAAAGTAAATACATATAGTTCTCACTCTCTGCCAGAACAGAATTCCTGGCAGCAAAGAGAGGGCCTGAAACATCATTTAAACCCCTCATGTTGGGAAATAAAACAGTAATGCTTTATTTACGGTTCTGCTGTTTCTCAAGACTTTCCTCCAACATTTCTGGAAAAAAAACACAACAACTTTGTAATATGGGAGAAAAGCGAACGCAAAACACGTTCTTCTAGAGATTTGTGAGCAGCGTTGTTTGTCACAGAGAAAGAAATTAAACCTTTAATGCAATCCTCCACCCCTCTCTCTCTCTGTTGTGGCTTCTCTCTAATCTGGCTCGACCATTCCCTACCTGTGCCAGGCCACGGAGTGACACAAACACACCAGATGGAGATAGAGAAAGCAAACAAAGTGAGAGATGACTGAAAAGAGGGATTATCCATAGATGTGTGCTTTGTTAAGAGCTCCGGTTACTGATTCATTGATTAAACCCCTCTAACTGGGCATGAGTAATTCAGCCAATCGGGGATCATTAATCCCTAAGACAAATGGACTAAGGTGCTTTTGTTTTGTTAATGGCTCATTATGACACATTTATAACTAATACTGAACTGTTGAACCACGATTTTTTTTTCTGCTAAGGTCTAATCGTTCTTTCTGCCTCCTGCTATCAAACCCCAAAGCCTTGTTCAGCCTTCGACACCTCCCGCTGCTCAGAGCAACAGCAAAAGGAAAAACATAACTGTTGAAATTGCCTCGATCAGCCCTGTGAAGGCTTAATGACTCAC